>VWZY01010114.1:830108-941973 GCA_013399075.1 Chloroceryle aenea
AGTATTCTTTAGGGGGGGGGTGTTGTTTGTGGTTGGGTTTTTTTTTTGTTTGTTTTGTTGTTTTTGGTTTATGTAATAAAGTTAAAAGAGCTGCCTTTTTGGCAATAGATATTTAAAAGTTGGCAAAGTCAGAGTAGTAGACACCCGTGTTTCCCCTCATTCAAAAGGTGGAGTATTAAAGAGAGTAAAATTGTTGGCCTACATTAACATGGAGTGATGGATCAGCCCTTTGGTCTCATGCACACAACTTCCACGAATTTCAAGCATACTGCACTGGAATCTTCCACCAGTGTAATTTATCACAGGGCTTTGATTTTGCAGATCAGTGTCTTTAAGAATTCATATCCACAGACAAGTCACTGAAGCTTAATCAATCGCTATCCATCTGCTGAACAGACAAAATCTCATTTACAAGGTACTGCAATTTAACTTATATGTTGGAAACCCTTAGAAAAAAGCGACAACACTGTCAGTTTAGCTTGCAAATAAAATTAAAATAGGCAACACAGAAATAGATACTGAACTAAAGTGGGGTAAGGTAGTGAATCAGGATGTTGGAGTTTTCATGGCTCAATGACACGATTAAAAAAATCCCCAATCCCTCTTTTTCTCCAAAGATTTATTACATCCTACATTAGGAGAAAGCTTGTGTAAAACAAAGCCATCTGAAGGAGGAAAAGAATTGAATAATGTCTGGTATCTGAGCACTTTAGGTAGAGTAGAAATATTTTTATTCAAGGCCAAGGAGTAATTGTGTTGATGTCTGTGTCTTCGATGCCGTGTTTTTTCTTTCATAAGGATCACTTACACATTTGAGGGCCTTCACAAACTGCTGCTTGCTTGTGTTCAGCAGTTTGATCTCTTGCATGTATTGTGTAGGGACCAGAACAAAAAAAGATATGAATCTATGGAAATGTCTCACTTTGTTTCCTTTAGAGAGGTTTTAAATCTAAGCACAACTCCAGGAAATGCATTAGCAGATGAGAGAACTCTAACAGTTAAGAAAAAATACCATCTTTTAGCAACCAAACGATAAATGTCTTGGGTTTGATTGTATATCAGTGCAAGGTGGGGGTTTATAAGGTGAAGATAATCTCACAAAGGTGTATTGTATTCTGTACCCAAACCAGGCAGGATTTGAAAGGCATTATCATGTACTGATCATCATCTCTTGCAAACTCCTCATTGTAATCAGCAGGAATTTTAGGAAGCTTAAATAAACAACATAAAGCTGTAAATTTCAATATGAGATGATAACTTGATTTTTCACATCCAGACACTTGTGCGTGAAGTCCAAAGCATGAATAATTTTGCTGTAGAGTCTTTCAATTATTCATGTGCATAAGGATTTTCAGGATTGAACCTTTATTTTCATTTTGATAGTGGCTTTTTGGGTGGTTTTTCTTTAGTTACAAGCCAAACATAGTAGATTAATTCCAATTTATTGCTTCTTAGTGAAAAATGTTAAGTTTATTTTACTTCAGCGTTTTATTTATTTTTGTTTTATTTAAAGCTGTATGAGTAATGCTGCAAGAATACTGAAGACTCTCATGTTTAGACCAATTTGCAGAAAAAATAACCCAATTAGGGAAACTTTTCTAACAGTCTAAGAATTATAACTTTTAGCTCACAAATAGTCTTCCACTGTGAGTTTTACTGAGCTAAGGGCTATGGGATTGCAAATATTTTCTTAAAAAGAGGGGAGGAAAGAAAAAAGGAAAAAAGAATGCTAGTCCCTCTGTAACATAACACAGTGAGCCTGCCTCTTCCTCTTCCCTTCGAATTTCAGAAGTGTTGGAAGTCTTGGCTGTCTCAGCAAGTAGAACTTCTTGTCTTCTCTGGTGCCTTTGTGTCCCCAGGTGCAATGCTGGCTTAGTGCCTCTTTCTGAGAAGACCATTAACAGTATGTTGAACAAGACCTGAGCACTTACCTAGGGTTAAACATCTTGCTCCATGTTTTAGTACTCACCTCCACATATTCTCAGTTGTTGCACTGAATTAACGCTTAGGTTCTTAGGTCTTAAGTCAGGTTTAGCAGATGCTCCCACCATATCTTTGCATTAGCATCACGTTCTTAACATCACTACAAGTTTATCCATTTTTTTTGAGGAAAATGACTTGTTGTCAGTGTTAGTCAGGAAAAATCATTCTGCAGAATTATGCAGTTCAGTTCCAGGTTTTCGCTGCGCTGGGTACAAACTGAACATGAAAAAAGAGAGGCATCTTACCTGATTCAGTGTGGAAATAATTGTCCATAGATTGATTATGATCGGAATATTAGGGCACTCAACATTCAGATCACATATTTTGTTTGCTACATGTTTTGAACTGATCCCAACACATTTCTGAGGCCAGCATTGTCCCTGTTTCTATTGACTTTACCACGCAGAACAGTGTTAATAGCACTAAGCTTGAACCTTTTGCCACTCCAGCATATCACGTGGTATTCAGAAATGCATCCATTACGTTAATACATGATGATTTATTTCTAAATCATTAGGCATAATGTGGTTTTTATGTAGGTTTACAGATACATCAGTAAGTAGTAATGACTTTTATCTCCCTGGAGTCTGTGCTTGGAGAGCTTTTGGGCGTGCATCAAGATTTTATAACCATGATGAACTTAGATTTTTAGCAGGTGGGAAAATCAGAGGCAGAATTTTTGAGATCTGTCAATCAAAAGTAATCATTTTATGAAAACTCAAGAAAACAGTTGAACATTTACAATCTCTAACTAGGCTCAACGACTAGTGTCACTTGGCAGATTTCTGTGGTCACGTTTAGTATCCACTCTTTCTTTCTCTCAGAGTTTTTGGTAGCATGTTTCAGCTTTTAAAGATTTATTTGCAGCCTCCATAATTCTTAACATTTCATATACTCTAAATGGCAAATTAGATCCACAGTGACAGAGATTTCTCCTCTGAGTCCATGTGGTATTCATTATGAAATCAGCCCAACTGTGACTCAGTTATAGTTTTTTCATGCATTTTTTTTCCCAAGATGCAGTGTTATATATTGCACTGGTTCAACTCTGTGTGTTATCTGAAATTGCTGTTGACTAAGGCATCATATATAGGCATGGCAAAGAGCTGCCTATATACACGGCACTTGTCCATTTATCTATCTTAAATTCCCCACACCCTCTTCCTCTTCAATGCCATACTTGAAATTCTCTCTGCTCACTTTGTACAAAATCTGTTACAAGTATTAATTACATTAAGCAGACTAATTATTATTTTTTACTCAGGAATTCAAGCACTCCCTTTATAGTAACCTCAAAAAAAAGCCCAGTAAAGAGCAGCACAATATACTGTGTCTTAGTCTCTTCGATCAGACTGCTTCCTTGACTTCCATTCAAATTACTGTAGGACTGCAAATATTTCTCGTGATTAACTTCTGAATAAGCAGTGCACTGATAATTATAACCTAAAAGTTGCATATGCTCTGTAGGTGAAAACAGGAATAGGTAAATGTGCATGGACTGGAGGGATAGTATTTGATGTTGAATTGAATGAGACAAAAAGGTTTATGTATAACTGTAGCTATGTACATACATATGTATGTATGCATGCATACATTTTTTTCCCAGCAGGCTCATTTAAGTTAGGTTACCGTGAAGGTTTCTGTAGGTTTCTCCTCTTCTAGTTCCAGACCTGCCCGTCTCTCTTGTTTGTTTAGTGAGTTGTGAGCTGCATCGATTGCAGCAGGCTCTTTCCCAGAGAACTGCACAAGTTTCAGTACACTTGGTATTTGAGTACCATGCCTGGGAAGGAGAGAGAGGGAGAAGCCATGGCTGAAATGCATTTCCAAGGGCTCTTTTATCACCTCTCTGGCACAAATGTCAATTCAAGCCATTTTTTACCAGCTGGAAATCTGGCCTCTGTTATCCTGCTTGCCGAAATGCTTCTGCAAAATGGGTAGCACTTCAGATTTTCTGATTTAAATTAAAATTTCCTTCCCCTGCAGTTTTATATTGCAAGCAGAATGCAGAATATAGTGTAGTTGGAACAGTGGCATACAGAGGAGCACACACGCACGCACACCCCAGTGTTTTATGCATGCTGATGCCTTGCACAAGGCAGAAATGAGTAACTTAAACAATACAATAAATTTTACTGAGACATAGATACAGGTCTTTTCTGGCTTGTCCATAAAGTGAAAAATATGGAATGATTTGCTTCCCCTTTAAGGAGGTTATTAGCTTGCTTGTATCTACCAGAGGAATAGAGGTTCACACAGTCTCCCATTATTCACCAGGTTTTTAATCTTGATCCCTGGCTTCTGCGATAAGTTATTGCTGGGGACTGGAATTGCTTGGGGAGTGATGCAGGTGCCTGAGGGCCAGCAAGTGGCTCTGTTATGAGAACTGGCTCTAACGATTAATGGTAGGATGCAGTGCACTACTGCTGACTTCATTGGGAAATACAACATTGTTAATTTTATCATTATAAACTCCCGGCACTGCAAGAGAATGTGTCTGCCTCCAGGATGGTGAATTTGATAAGAAGGCTTTTCTGATAAGATATCTTGTACTCCCAGGGAAAAGCATTCATGTTTAATCAGGGAGTATTTAACTTGCAATCCAAATGTTACCAAGTAATATGTACAGGTCATTTTAAATTTGTGCTCTACAGTTGGGGTCACAACATTATAAATGAGTTTGTATACACACTGAAGAAAGAATCAATATAGCACTGCTCTTTACAAAGACTGTCATAAGCCAGGGAAGCTAAATATTTTTTTCACTCAAAAGGAGGACAGACTTTTTTTAATGAATAACAATACTACAGGCAGATAAATAAACACACACAGCCATCCTGCAACGCACTCAGCAACTTCCACTCTTTCTGATATCAGTGTCTGTGATTTCCATGCAAACCACAGAGGACAAGAGGGATGGCATCCTCTCCCTCTGGAATGCAGGAAACAGGCCATAGTGCTGCTATGCAGTATTGGGGTAAGGAAAGACTATAGTCCTTAGTGTGCCAGTTCCTTGTTTAGGAGTTCATGGGATCAGCATGTACATTGCTATCTTGCAGAGACATTGGTACTGAGTTTGGCTGGATATGGTTAATTTTCTTCATAGGAGCTTGTGTGGTGCTGTATTTTGGCTTTGTGATGAAAACAGTGCTGATAACACACCCGTATTTTAGTTATTGCTGAACAGCACTTATAGGGCATCAAGGGCTTTTCTGGTTTTCTGGCCAGACTTGCTGTCCTGCCAGCAAGTGGGCTGGGGGTGCAGAAGAAGTTAGGAGGGGACACAGCTGGGACAGCTGGACCCGACTGACCAAAGGGATATTCTGTGATCTCTGAAATCACACTTGGCACTAGAAGCCACGGGGAAGGAGGAGGAAGGGGTACATTTCCCCATGATGAAATTCCCCCTTCATCTCAGTAAATACCTAATTTGTATCGAGGATCTTGTGCAGTCTTGGCTCAGCCTCACCATAACTGTTCCTACTGATAACCAAGAAATCAAACTTATAGTTAACCAGTTTCAGAGCCTACATTTTGCCATGTGAGGTTGTTTTATAAGCCCTAAGCCATGTGCTACAGCGCTTCTTCCCATCCTCTGGAAGAGGGAGGAATAGCAGGTTGATGTCTATCAACTCCAGTATTCGTAACACAAAAGTAACAGCAGCCAGTAGTATCAGCTTAAGTAAAGTAGATGATCTAGTAAAAGCATGTAGCTAAGTGGATAATGGGAATGCCATCCTGAATCTCCAGAGAGATGGTAATCCATAGCAGTCGAGATGACTCAGAGGCCCAGAAGAAGTGCTTAGATGACTTGGATGTTAATGTGTGCAGACAGAAACTGCTGTGCGCTTTCCCCGGTAGCCCGAAACGGTTGTATTGTCTGTGTTGTGTACACATCTGTTTGTCAGTCTGGGAGTATTCTTTGGCGCATTGTTGGAGATGCAATTTGTGCATTCACACAAAAGAACTTCATGGTTTAGTAAATGAGTAGCAGAGAGAGACAGGTGCCTACATCAGGTGAATCTCAAAAAGCTGAAGGTTTAGCAGCCATCACAGGATGAAAGGTTTGATCCAGGTTTGAAAACGGAACGTGCTGCAGTAGACCTGATTTTGAATTGCTTAACATCTTGTGCAGAGATAAACAATAGTGCCTTGTGACTGAACTGCAGCATCTGACCAAAACTGTGGGAATGTTTCACACTCATTTTTACTGGCCTAGTATTATACAATATACAAAGCCATTGGAACTTGAGCTGAGACACTGTACACTGTTCCTTGTATCTTAGTCTCCTACAGGTATTAGAAGGACTTTTTTTCCCTCTAGTACATACTCTGCTATGTGTATCCTGTTTGTTTTCCTTCCTCTGAAGCAACAAAAATGAGCCATGAGTGGGAGCAGAACATGGATAGAATAGGGAGGTGTTTTGAAGCAATACAGAACATCTCCTATCCTCAGTATCTGAGGTCAGGAATGAGGGCTGCTTTGGTCTGTGGGGTGCTTATGTTATTTTTTCCCCTTCTTAGCCTTCTTCCTGCCCCAATCCCCAACACTCATCGTGTTTCAGAGCACTTTAAAGATTTAGGCTTATAGAAGATGGAGAGTAGTTTGAGCTGACTTCATTTAGAGCACTGTCTCAGAGTGTGTCTAGTTTCCTTAAGAAAAAAAGTAATAAAGTGTTTACCTCTGACAGCTTTATTAAGAGACTAAACATTAACTTTTATGTGATACTTAGGAAACTGATGAGCTAGGGAGCAACTCGTACCTCAAAGGCTGTTCCCTGACTTGGTTCGGGCAGCACTGGTTGCACGGCGCAGGTTAGTGCCACGCTTGGGGCAGACCTGTGCTGGCTGGAAGGCCTTCCAAAGGCCTTGACACCAGTAATATAATCAAAGACAAGTGTGCTGGCATAAAAAAGGCCTTGTGTAGTAAAGAAAGACTGGGGTAAATCTGAAACCTGTCAATGTGCTTCATTTCTCTGCTAAAAAGTTTTGCCTCTCTTAGATTTAACTGGAAGCTTAACAAATGAGAAGCTGAGCAGAACACAGTGATTAATATTCGGATTCTAACTTGACTGAATTATGATCCTGTTTGGGGAACTGAGGCAGGCTACAGCCACCAGAGCACCACAGGCAGTAAGGAGTATCTGTCCTTGTCACCTACTCAGTGTGTGCTCAGATACCTAAATACATGTTGGTTACTTCACAGCAGCTGAGCTGTGGTACTTTTCTCATAAGAGAGATGTTCCCACTTTTCCTGTATCAACTTGCAAAGAGCATATCTGAGGAAACACTACTGTTCTGTGTAACCCTTTCCAAATGACAGAGAATTCCACCAAAGCAGCAATAATCCTTTCCCACTACCACCACTGCAAAACTGCACTCTGCGTTTTGAGAGGGAAGGGCAGAATGTTTTGAGGATTTCAGAGGCAGTATCTGAATGAATCCTGGCTCTAGTATTCCACTGCACTTCTGGGCCTGCTGTGCTATTAGAAATACCATTCTTCCCCTTATTTTCTTATTTAACTGATAAGATCAAACAACACAACTTCTACCTACTCAGGAATGCTCTTGATGGTAGAAGACACAGCTTAGAATTTTTACCTTAGCAGACTTTATTGAATATTCCGTTCAGATGTCAGAGTAGTTAGGCAGTAATGCACTTTTCAGTAGGAACAAATTTAATCCAGTTTAGAGGAGACAATATCTATTGAAATACAATTTCATAGCCCCTTGGATCCCGATGGCGGCCGCTGCCTTTGCCAGCTCTGGTTTTTGTGTTCAGCTATGCAGTTGAGAAGCTGACATTGTATTTAGCACGGGTAGGAATGACTGCACACAGGTATGGCAGTGGAGATGCGAGCTGTGAATTTCTGCTAGGGAGAGAAGCTGTGTTTTTGTGAAACATTTTTACATTTGATATGAATGCTGCAAAACAGAAACGTGCATCCACCTCAGAGTAGCCCCATACTTACCCTATTCTTGGAAGTCAGGCTTTGTGAACTGTAAGAGCAGTTTTCTTGTACTCTTGTACACATGGGTAGTCACCATAGCTGTGCATGAACAGGAGTATAAAATAGGAGCGAGACATGAATGGAATTTTTCACTCAGAGATAACTGTGTGAAGCCAGGAGGTTTTCTTCTCCGTGACGGGTGTGTTCTGGGCTGGGGTGTTTTTATGTCACAAAGAAGCTGGGAAATGACAGACTGGGGTTACATGGGGATCTTTGCTGTTCCCTACCCTGTGGAATATGGAAAATAGTCTAATTTAGTTATTGATATAAAAAGGCTTGACACCCTGAGTTTCCTTTTCTACTCGATTGTTTGAAAAGCCCTTACACCTCTCAAGGCATCTTCTCATGCAAAGTTCTTCATGGAAAATAGAGAAAAATCTTTGCTTGTAGGCTGTGATTCCACTGACCTATTTTAGATGTCCCTCTTTGGATAAGATGATCCACGCTCTAGCAGAAGTGTCAAGTGCCTTCCACTGGTTATACAAGGGTAACTACCTGAGGTGTCAACATCTCCTTTGTAGGCACCTCAGATTAGGCAAGATGAATCCCTTTGTGACGGAGTAATACGCTGTGAGTCAACACAGCACTGCTCCTCACAGAGGAGATGGTGTTTCAAGTGCTGGTTAACTCTCTACATCAGCATGTCCCTGGAGGCATTTGTTGTCTCTCCTCCTTACATACTTGGGATCCTTGCCAAGAGTTGCACTGCTCTGTTTTTCTACTGCCAGAGTGAGTAGCTATATCATGCAGCATCCAGCAGAGAGTCTTATTTGTAGAGGCTTCTACATGAACTTAGGACAAAACTTAGTTGCGCTGTCAGCATCCTCTGTGATGCCGAGTGTTTAGAAGCAAATGTGATAAAGAAAGTAGAAATGCAATTAACAAAGACCAATAGATACAAAAGCCCAGAGCCTGTTTTAGCTACTTTTTGTCGATCCAGGCTGCCATTGTACTAGTGCTGAGACGTGGAGTTATTGCAAAGTCAATAGCAGTGGCATGGCTCTCAGTAATGATTTCAAGTCAGTCATGGTATCTGTGGAAAGTACTGCAGTCAGCTTCTGGTGTTCATCCTTGCTGTAAGGAATTTTGAGGCAGAGTCTTTCCTCCTTGTTCCAGTGACGTATGCTGCCTGAGGGGTTGGTAGCCTGCCGAGGTGTGACCATGCATCTCTTCATCTTCTTCAACCACAGGGAAGAGTTTAAAAAAAATAATAAATTAAGAAAGTCTTGACCAGAGTACACTTCCCTCTTTGGATAGACCGTTTCAGTTGACTTTTCACCAGTAACCACGGCAATTTGTCAGCCCCTACTTAGCCTAAGGACAACTCCTGCCCTTTGGGGAGACCCTGTTGTATTTTCCTAAAATATTTTGAAGATTTTTAGAAAAGAATGCTTCCACTTTTGGTTTCAATAGATGCAATCAAGTGCTAGGGTTTTCCTTGTCGTACAGTGTGACTACACTACAAAGATTATACAGCCTTTAAACAAAGATCAGAGGAGAACATCTGGGTGTATGGTAATGGTAATGCCCTCCAGTTGAGCTGAAGCTCTTTAAACAGTAACAAAGCTGAAAAGCATCCATAAGGAGCACCAGGGGCCCTGTGGCCTGAGGGCTTAAAGTTTACACTTTGTGTATCCCAAACACCATTTAGTGTCTCATAATATTTACAGAGCTTCTGGTGTGCAAGAGATACTCAGTCTCCTAAGACTTTGTTCCGTGTGCTTTAAAAATGTCCTGAGAACTGTTATCATCTACTTATCAGGGGTTTACAAACATTATCCCTGTTGTTTAGGTTGCTGAAATACTTCTTGAAAAGTCCAGCAGTGTGACAGTTGAGGCGAGTGAATGTGGTCAGCATGAAAACAACAAAGTTTTTTTGAGAGGATGGATTGACTCATGACCAAAGCAGTAGCTTTGGCTTTATAGTACTTTGTACTATAAACAGTCTGCGACCACACTACTGTACAGTAGCTTTGGTTTTATAGTGTAGCCCCCAGCCCAAGAACAATGTCAATCTGTTGGAGCATGTCCAGAGGAGGGTCACAAAAATAGGTAAAGGTCTGGAGCACCTCTCCTGGGAGGACAGGCTGAGAGAGTTGGGGTTGTTCAGCCTGGAGAAGAGAAGGCTCAGGGGGGACCTTACAGTGCCCTTCCAGTACCTGAAAAGGGCCTACAAGAAAGCAGGGGAGAGTCAATTCACCAGGTTTGTAGTGACAGGACAAGGGGTAATGGCTTCAATCTAGAAAAGGGCAGATTTAGGTTAGACATTAGGAAAAAGTTCTTTAATCTGAGGGTGATAGATCACTGGCATAGGTTGCCCAGGGAGGTGGTGGAGACCCCATCCCTGGAGACATTCGAGTCCATGCTTGATGAGGCTCTGAGTTGCCTGACCTAGTTGGAGGTGTCCCTGCTTATTGAAGGGGAGTTGGACTAGATGACCTTTGGAGGTCCTTTCCAACCCAATACATTCTATGATTCATTCTATGAACAGGATCCATTCTGAGTTCATCAGGCTATTTCAGCCAAGTCTGGTGGAGAAATAATAGTTCAAACATGCTCACTTCTGGAAAGCAGCAGCCAGAATTAACAATTAGTTCCCCTTCCCTTCCCCACAGCAAGATTTGAATCAAAGTTGCAGAGTTGACACTATATTAAATTTCAATAAAATCCCATCCCAAAATAGATATCTATAGGAAACTAGCTGTATTAACTCTCCTCTACACTCAGCTGCTCTCCTTTAAAGAGAAACAAAGAGAAGCTCTAAAAAGACCTTGAAAACATTAGAGTAAAGTCCACCTCCTTGGAACTGTACCTGGTCTCCCAGTAAAATTACTTTCTTTACCTGGTCACTTTTCTGTTTGCTGAGAAGGACAGAGGTATGCAGGAGAAGTTGCTACATCAAATCTCCCCAGATGACTTTTTTCTCTTCCTTCTTTACTAGCGCATATAATCACTCTGCTTCTGGGCAGTAAAAACCAAACACTTCTGTCATTGGCCCAGGATTTAACTATTTTTTTCCTTTTTTTCTTTGGAAACCTTTTTCCCCTTAGCTGAATTTGGTGCCCACTTAGCTTAATCTCTTTTAAACTCAAATCTTTGTGAAGTGCAAGTGAGAACACAGGTGTGAGCGGAGCTCTGGCTTAAAATAGCAAACAGTAGTAAAAGTAGCTGCTGTTCATTTGGGAGAAGATAACAAATGAGACCTCCCAGGAGTCAGCAGTGCGACCTCACACTGTTTCTCATCTATATAAATGATCTAAATAGAGATAGCAATGGTAAACAAGCGAATTCTACTGATAGCAAAAGTATCAGGGAGTATTAAGCCCAGAGCAAACACCAGAGTGTTCAGAGGATTTTGATCTACTGCCTCTGCAAATGCATAATTGTCAGTCTTTCTGGCAAAAATAGCGTAAGATAATAAGCACAAATAAATGTGACTGAGCAGCAGAATGTTATACAGACATTTTAGCAAAGACCTTGAAATAAATAATAACAAACAAATAAATAGAAACTTGATCTGAACTTTAAAATGCAACAAAGTGCCAACATCAAGCCAGCCTACCGTGGCAGATTGCTCCAAACTACCCAGGTTCAAAAGGCTGTTGTTTGTAAAGTTCCACCATTATAAATAGGGCTTTTTGAATATGAGCACCACTGTCAATAAACAGCCTATCAAAATTAAATGAAAGCTTTCTTTCCTCCCCCCAAATGTAGTTTATTTAAATTATTTTGCTTAAAACATTAGAATCATAGAATAGATTTAGACAACCGTTAACAAAACCTTGTTCATTTAATATCATTATTTTGCTCCTTTGTTTTTTTTCTTTTATAATGCAACAAGATAATTAGGTGTATTCTGATGAACCTTCCCAATGCTGCTCCTTATTGTAAATGTCTCTGTAAGTAGACATTTTCCTGAGTCTCTGGTCATTGGCAGTAAATTTCTGTTAGATCAGACAGATCTGAGCAGTAACAGTCAGTTGTCAGGGGACAAGAAAAAAATATTTTAAAGAAAANATTAACAAAACCTTGTTCATTTGATATTATTTTGCTCTTTTGTTTTTTTTTTTCTTTTATAATGCAACAAGATAATTAGGTGTATTCTGATGAACCTTCCCAATGCTGCTCCTTATTGTAAATGTCTCTGTAAGTAGACATTTTCCTGAGTCTCTGGTCATTGGCAGTAAATTTCTGTTAGATCAGACAGATCTGAGCAGTAACAGTCAGTTGTCAGGGGACAAGAAAAAAATATTTTAAAGAAAATAGATGTGTTTAAAACATAAAAAAAAAAATAAATGTTGTTTTGGGACCAATCAGGCTATTTGGTTTCCCTTAACTAGAAGGCATTCTTAAACATTTCTTAGTTATTTGCATGACAGTTGCATCTTAGAGCTCCTGTCATGGGCCAATGCCCCGTTGTGCTAGGATAGGAAGTCCAGGAACATCAAAAAGAAATACAAAACCAAATGGATAAGGATTGGGATGAAGCCACAGGGCAATCTTGGTTAGTCTCTTCTTGCCATGGTTGAGATTCTGTAGGCAGTGTAGGACAGGAGCTGAAAAGAAAGGAGGTGATTTTGTTGTTGTTGAGGGGGAATAAGGGTGGGGAGTCCTTTCACTTTCAGAAGGAAAGCTATGAGGAAAAAAAAACCAGATGTAAAACTAAAGGTTTTGAGCTTTTCACCCTTCTCCCTGATATATCACCTCATTAGACTGTAAGGGAGGAGATAGGTAGGATATATACGTGCACAAAATTCCGTAGCAGTACCGACCTAAAATATTGAATGAGCATGGTCCATACTTCATTTTTCTTTAATTAAAACAAATGTATTGGGGACAGAGTGGTATAATCCATCACTGGATTAATGGGAAGGCGAAAAGCTTCAGTCCTAAATTCTATCTAAGTACACTAATTTTCCATCTTATCACCTTCTGATTTTTACCTTAATTGTTTTGCAGAGATGCGTTTTCTCTTCTCCTGATATGTGTTAGAGAAACCACCCAAATAGAGCTTGTTGGCCTGATGCCAGCATGTGCTCTGCTCTGTTCTTACGGTGATTCAGCTAGCACAGGAGCAAAATCTGTCAGCTGAGCCAGTGTTGATTTTTTTACTTTACAAAAACTTACTGAAAAACAAAAGCTGTGAACGATATCTGAAGTCTGATGCAACAAAACCTGGGGCAGAGGGAGGAACTGGCACCCTTCTACTTGATTCCGTGCTGTGCATATAACTCTGTAGCTCACTGAAGTGCATTTTATTCCCATTCACATCTACAACCCAATCCATCTGTGTCTTTTAACGTGTAAATTATGGAGCAAGTAGGTTCAGATCTGGATTACCAGGAGTATCCAGAGGTTACCAGAGGCATTGCTTCACTATTTCCATCTCCAGAATCTCTTTTACTTAACTCTTTAGAAGAGGCGATTCGTTTTCTCTGAAATGCAAAATGCAGTGGCATGGATCCTGCTGCCTGAGTGTCTCCTAGCACCCTGACCTGAGGTTATACAGGGCCATTTTCTGCCAGTGGTTAGTACCTTTCTGAAGCCTTAGGAAAAGAAAGAAAAGCCTTCCAAGTAAATGAAGCATTTCTGAAAAAGCTTCACTTCTAATTTTAAATGACTCTTTGGGGGTATTTTTGTTTGTTTGGGGGTTTTGTGTGTGTATTTTGTTTGGTTGGGGTTTTTTTCCCCTTAGCTGAGGAGAAAGAGCTCTAACAAATTGTGAAATTATGTTAAATAATTTTCCCAGTTTTTCTCAATCTTTCTAAGCTTATAGTATTTTATAGAAATTATTCTTGGATCCTTTTCACTGCCAATTTCTATGTGTCCTATTGCTTAACTAGAGCAAAAATAGTATGATGTATAGCATAACTAATTAGTGGCTGTGAGATAAAAAGGTACATTTGCTCTTTACATTTGCATCACACAAGGTTAGACCTTGTAAATCAGATGAAACACCCTTAACAGTCAAACAAATGAGGTCAGATACATTGTTCTTTTCATTCTCTCCACTTCTGGTATGATAATTTTCCACTTCTTATGCTCCACAATTGAACAATTATTAGTTTACTAAATGCTACATGGGTTTTGACAAAACAAACCCCTGCAGAATCAAAGTGAGTAATTTCTATTCAGCAGAAGTGATTTCACATTTGCCTGCATGGGATATTTTACAACCGAGTTATCATAATATGTGGTCATGTATTAGAAATAAGATATAGGAAATCTAATGCACTCTGATGCTACATCAGAAGGGCTTTGCAACAGGAATGTGTAATGGTCCTAACTGTATCCAGAGAAAGGGGGGGTGTGAAGTAATAAATTGCTTCCCCCAGTTGAATTTTTGATACCCAGAAAGTTCAGTACCAGTGGTGGGAATGTACATCCCCAGTTCTGACCAAGGCTTCTGGTGTCCTCTGCAGGGCAATGCGTTTAGCCTTTAAATGCTGGAAAGTCCAACTGAAGTTACAACAGCTGCATAAAACTAATGTGTTAGATTTTACTACTATGACTCTACTACTTGTGAGGGTTGATTTGGTTTGGGTCCCTGAATGAGACATCCTTTGCAATGTCTCTTCCAAACAGGATGGTATCACATTCTGCTTTTTCTAAAGCAGAAGACTAAAGGCATCTCCCCTTCATCACCTGAATACTTTTGAGGAAATGTTACAATACTTTACCTTCTTGGTTAGCTTTCCGTGGGTAGCTTAATTTTCATCTGGTGGAAAATTGGTTATGAACCTTCATCATAAGAGGGTATAGATAGTTTGTTTTTTTATGAGGGAATACCCCTTGAATCATGACATGGTGGGTGACTGTAGTACTGATTTATCCAAAATATTGATGTACCTAGATTCCTAGCCTCATGGGAAACCTGTGAATGGGCTGTGCAGAACTCTTACTACTTACCCAGCCCTTATTACCACGGAGACCCCATTCTGAAGGACACCTTATCCACAAGCAGTGGCAGAAGAAGGGTGCTATTTCTTTTTATGCATAGGTGTATAATTTTATCTGCATATTAGAAAGCTGTAGATTTGCTATCTCTATGATTCCTTTACCTTTCTAATTAAGCCTAGTTCATGCTCACCTCTTCATTCCTATGCTATTTTCAGGCTCTAAAATGCTCCATCCTCCCTCTCTGGCTAATTATATTTGCTCCACGTTTCCACTTTTGCCAGTTCAGCACCTCTGGGAGCAAAATCAGCTGTTGAACACTTGAGACTCCGTTCTTTGAACTATTTCAGTTAACATAGTTGGACAGCCAGAGGACAACAGGAGAGTCAGGATGAAACAAGAAAGAATTTAATGGTCTAACATTTTTAGGCTAACTGTTCCGGGGTGTTGCTTCATTTTTATTGCATGTGATGTAAACCAGTACTAAAGTTCATCTGCCTTCCTTCCTCTTTTGCTCAAACCCATGGTGTTCTTCTCCAATTATCTTCTTTTTCTTTTTCTCTTAAGAGTATTTTTAGTGGAAGTTTTATGCCAAGCCTGTCCTGTTTTATGCTCGTCCTCAAATTGCTCAAACCTCAAGTCTTACCAGTAATTATTAATTTCTTAAAATTTTTACTGCGTGTTCGAAACAAGGCAAGCAAATTATCCAGGAGACTGAATTATAAAACAACTGTGACACAGCACAGTCTTATTTGAAGACAGAAGCTTTTAAAAAAGAGGCTTTCAGAGCTCTAGAGCTACATGGCAAAATAAAAAGAATCTAGACCTTAATTTGCTGTTTTTTCTGCTGATAAAGCAGTTCTATAGATAGAGGACTTTGAAAGTCCTAGAAAAGTGTAAAGTCGTAAAGGGAAATAGACTTAGGAAGGAATTAATTTTAGTGAATTTCGGCAGAAGATTTTTTAGGGACGTTGCAATTAGGCTTGAGATGAAAAGCGCTGCCAGGAAGTAATTTACCTTTGTTATGGATGTGTTGTGTGTATTATTGAGTAGTTTCTCACTTTGGTCTGTAGAAATTTAGCATTCCAAAGAGAAAAGAATCTCATTTTCACTCAGGTGCATTGTTTCAGAGCTCCCAAATACCTTGAACAAAAGTGTGACCCTTATCCCTAAGCAAAGTTTTTAAGTCTTCATGCATTTCATTTTAATTTTCACTTCTTTCTTATGTCAATAGTGGCTAAAAATAAAAAAATGAGGAAAACAAAATTACAAATTCTTTGTTGAAAAATTACCTTTCTTTCTTATGGCAATAAACTTTGCCAAAACGTTCATTCATCAGTAAAGAGCAGAATATAAGTGCCTAAGAGAGACTGGAAACGGGAAGGTGGGGGGATGTATTTCAGTCCTCTACTAATTATCATAGGTCATGTACCTGACATAACCAGTTTATGTAGATATCACCAGATAGTCAAAACAATATTATACTTGATCAGTTTTGTGTGTATTTTTATGGGCAGGCAAATTCACTTGAAACAAGTAATTGTTTCTATGAGTAAAGCTTTTCTAAATTAGTGCATTTTGTGATTGGGAAGACTGCCAGTGGGATGTGAACTTCAGTGGATCACTGGATCCTATCTGATCTACTAACAAATGACTTCTGCACTGCAGCTTCTCTCTGTGTTTTGGTGTGTACCTTCTCACCTAGTGACCTATATCCATAGAACGCACAGGAAAATAAATTCTCCTTGCACTTTTTGTCTAACTTAGCTGTCGTTAGCCAGTAGCTTCCAAAGTTGCTATTAGGCATCCTCTCCTGCAAATGCAGCATGAATGTGCACCCTTTGCTGGAGTAATACTTAATTCGACACAAAACCTGGTTAAAAATGGGGCTTTACAATGTGTTAGAGACCTTGCTAGCCAAGTCCATAGAAACCTTTTCATGCCTGAGTTATAAGCCCTCATAAACTGATTTTTATATGGAATGTTCTGAGGCAACCTCAGTGTAAAAACCTCCACAGGGCCATTCGAATTAGGGTTTACCTTTTAATTTTATCAGAATTCAACTGCTGAGTACTTTGTGTAAAGATTCCAAAAGAAACAAAGGATTAAATGCTCATATCACACTTTAAGGTCCTTTCAGAGGTTTATTGACTTCTGTAAGTTCACATATTATGGACTTGGAGAGGGTTCAGTGTCCTTAATGCCAGCTCTGGTAACGAATCATTCTCTTATGGGCTGGCTCCACTGGCTAAGAGGCAGTCCAAGAGATATAAGGTTGATTTTGTCACACGGTATATTGCACGGGACAATTTTATCCCTGCTCAACACGATGACAAAAAGACACAAGGGACAGGTTGAGGAGAGAGGAGAGGAGCAATAAGGGGAGACCACTCCAAAATTACATTAATTAATATAGCTAGAAATTACATTATGTGTGACACTAACAGTAGAACTCCCATGAATAATAATAAGATTCAATGATTAGTTGAAACTTTGGAAATGTTTTAATGTATCTCCCTGAGAAATAGTCTTCCCAATTAGAGATGCAAACACTTAAGAGAACTTAAATGGCCTCATGTAGATCATGCAGTAGATAGTAAAAATTAAATGTATTGAGGATGACTGTTCTCTTTCATATATCTATAGAACACTCCTATCTTAATTAAAGAATTTTTGCTTGATTATAAAGAATTGGTCTTTTTATATAACAACCTAATTTTCAGAAGTTGTGGTCCTGGTTTTCTTGTTAATGCCCAGACTTTACTTGGATTAAAGCATAAATTAGAGCCGTGTTTTCAATTAAGTTATAACTTACCTTCAACTATTCTCTTATTGTTGTAAACTCTTACAAAGAAATATTAAAATGACAGATGCTTAAGAACAGACTGTGCTATGCACACTAAATGGAAGCACTTTCTATTTCCCTGACAGTAGCTGTGGTTTCTGTAAGCAGGTGAGAAGGCATCCTTAGGGACTCTATCATCAGTTTCTTCAAGGGGCAGCATTCAGCTGAACTGTGACTTACACTGCAGATTTATGTTCTAATGCTCTTAACACGTTCATCTAGTTTCATTTTATCCTCATAATCTGACTGATTCCTGGATAATTTACTCAGCAGAACTAAAATCAGCTTTGAAAAGTGATCAGCGTTGGGAAAACTTGCATAGGGAGTTGTATCCTAAATCGCATTAGAATATGGGATTTTTATCCTTAAATTCACTATAATCCTACTTTATAAAGAACTCCAGTGGCTTACTCTTTAGCAATAAGGCAAGCTCTGTGTTTCCTTTTCTCCCACGACCTAGCATACAATAATTCCCAAATAAAAAGAGATGCCTAAGCATGTTTGACAAATTGAACTGTTTTCTTCCATTTGTAGTAGCCCATTGTGTGCGTACAAGGCTCCCAAGTACCTTCATAATTGTATCTTTCAAGGCATACCTGAAGGTGCTTTATGACTGACTTCCTCAATCTATATGCAGATTTATACTAAGCCAGTAAATAACTTGTAACAATTCGTATGGTTTGTACTATTTGCAGTCCAATTCTGTTCATTTGTAAACTGCTGCTATTCTTGTGCACATCAACAGTAATAAGATTGCTAATAAAAAGCAGTTGATATAATATATAATGGGAATACCAAGTGTAACTTAGAGGGACGATTTTTGACACAAGAGCTTTTTCAAGCTTTGGGCAAAAATAGATTAATACCATTTTATTTGTTCTTTTGTTCTGCTTTTGTGATCTAAATACAGCCTTGTGGCAAAACTTCTGTCTCTAATCCCATTTCTCTTTCTCTCGTGTATCTTATAACCCTCTTGTTCCTTTCAAAATTTCTGTGCTTTGAAGATGTCTTGAGGTCAGGTGCCAAAATGAGTCAGTTGTGCACTTCTGAAGATGTTCACACGTTGTTTTCGGTCAACTTTTGTGTTCCAAAACAGAAACTTATGAAAATGGCCCTCCTCTGTACTGTTGACTCTATATATAAACAAGGCTTGTGGCAGCAGAGTGTATGAACAGAGGCTTCCTTGGTAGCAGCATCATTAAGGGTGCCCATGCAATTTCTTCAGGCGACTCTCAGGATTATTTTGCTGTTTATATTACTCTATATTTTTGGCATCTATAGCACAGTTTACAAGAATATCAACATATGTTGATGGGAAGGGAATAATCTCCTCTACTGTAAAAAAAACCCACCTCCAGTCCTCCTCCTCGGAGACAGTCAGCCTTCTTCTAGTCTGATTTGTAATGTCTAAGGACTAAATTGTCTCACTGCAGTGATAAGAGTGCAGCATTAAAGCTTGAAAACCTCTTTTTTTTTTCCACCAAGCGCAATGCAGCCAGTGTTTGCAGATTGTCTCATGTCATGCTGATTGTGGCTGTGTTCTGGCTATTGGAATTGCTTCTCTTCTCACCGCTGCAAGTGCAGACATACTTCTGGAATTTTGATTGCTGTTGCTGTGACCTGAGTGGTTGGAATGCTGCAACCTGATTTCTCAGAATCCTCTTCAGATCTCTGTGCGATATGTAGTTGTTGAACTTCTGTCCCTCTAAACCTTGGAAGAACATGAGAGAACTCATCAGGACCTGATGGGTTGTATGGGTCTAAGATAGCCTTTGTTGAGGGGCAAACTGGAAGAGCACATCATTTTTTCACTTTTAACTTGCATAAGGAGAAACCTCTGTGATGAAGTACAGCCTAATGACTTGGGTTAGTTTTGGTTGCTGGTTTACCTTGAATTTAATGCAAGACCTTTCACAACTGTTAACATTTACTTATAAAAGACCACAGAGTCCTGTGATGACATCTGTGTGCTTATATTTGAAGATCCCCACGGGAACTTGGGGACTTTAAATGGAACCCACTTTCACAAACTTAATTATAGGTGTGGGCTTCAGAACATATTTTTGTTCAGTAGCAAGATATCAAGAGACACCTACACTTTCACTTTTTCTACAGTTGGATCTGTGGTTTAATATTTTCATAGAATAGGGAATGATTGAGAGTGGGAATTGCATATCAGAGAAGAGGTAGTGAAATGTCATTTGTGTTGCATAATTTGTACTATCACTTGTCAACAGTGATCCCCTTAATGCCATCCCTTTGACAGATGAGCAAAGCAAGCTTTTAGAATTCTAAAGAGTAAAAGCTGGGATAAAAAGACAACCATGTTTGATTCCCTTCTGCAGTTCAAAGGATTTGAAAGTCACGACACTGGTTATTACTGTGGTCTTTGGAGAGATGCACAGAAACTTAATCTATCTAATCAAACTGTCTTGAAAGATAAACCTAACCAAAACTTTTACCTACACAACTTCTACTATGCTTTTTTTTTCTTTCCCATATTCATTAATAGCTAAGGGGATAGCATATTCAGGACATTAGCAGTATTAATTAGCTGCTTTGCTGCTACTAAATGCATTAGGTACGTTCACTTGATATCAACAGCCTGTGATTCTGAAGACCTCAGTGCTGCCGTGGGCAGGTTTTGACTGCAGTGAAAGACATCACCTTGAAAAGTTCTGGAGGAAAGTTTGGTTATGTTGTCAGATAAAAAGTGCTGTTTCATAATGTGATTTATTCCAACAATCACGTGTCCGATCCCAGGGGGAGTTCAGTGACAGCGTTCTACAGTATGAAATCTTTACTCAGGATCAGGGCTGTATTACGTGTAGGTGCATATAGATGCACAAAAGTAAAGACTACCAGGACCACCAGTAGGCCTTGGACCGAGCTGGGGGAACTTAGGTAAGCTAACATAAAGACACAGGCTACTTCCTCTTCTTGACAATTCACAGAGGGCATGGGCAGTCAGCACAACCTCACTGGCAACATGGTGTTATCAGATGTGTGGCTAAGGCTGGGCTGAGCTCTAAAGCACATGGTAGTGATACACGGGAGATGATTAAAGTTGTGTAAACTGGAGGCTAATGTACAAATGGAAATTGTGAGGAGTAAGCCATTACCCGTGCTACAAAGAACAGGAATGGTATCGTGGGATGCATTAGACAAAGTATTGCCAGCAAGCCCTTCCTATCTACTTGGCACTGGTGAAGCCACACTGAGAGTACTTCTTCCAGTTGTGGGTTCCCCAGTACAAGAGAAGCAGAGAGCTCCTGCAGACAGTCCAACAAAGAGCCTTTAAATTATTACAAAGTGCTGGAGCATCTCTCCTGTAAAGGCTGAGCTTTTGAAAGGCAGAGTTCAAGAACTCTTTCATTTAAGCAAAGATCTGTATGTGAATATGATTAGTCTTTTATGAGTAAGACAAGCATAAAAGTTACTACCAAGTTGAGAAGAGAAACTTCTAATTTAAATGGTAATACCAGTATGAGATCCCATTTAAAATGGTAAAGATTTCCAATGATCACAGAAATGAATCTCTAAAACTGTTGGAACACAAAAGGCAGAATTATTGACAGTCACCCTTCAAGGCCAAAATTTCCTTTATCTTTGGCTTATTAAACCTGGAGTGGGATCATCAGAACTTGTGTGCTGTTATGGCGATAGTGAGCTTTTAAACAATTCTGGGAAAATTTTGAGGTATGTACCTCCTATTTCTTTCTAATGTGTTAGAATTAACCCACTTCATTACCACGTTCAGTGGAAGAAAGGATTGTAACTCCAGGCTGCTTTGCTAGGAGCACTGCTGTTCTTTTGCCACTGTTTCATAAAATCACTGATTACATCCTTGGGCTTCTTTACATGCATAGAACTTTTTAGGTGAAATATGACCAAAGTTGTGCCTTTTTTTTTTCTCTTTTGTGGCATGTTGTAGTTCTGAAACTCTTGACTATGTGCAGTATAGGTCTTACATTTATTGCAGAGTGTTGGAAGGTATTTTATGCCTACTGTCACATAAAAGAGTTGGAGTAGAAGTCTTGTGTTTCCTGGAATTAATGTCTATGATTTAGTCAGTTGTCCATTACATGAGTCTGTCTTTCCACTCCTGGGGCTGTGAAGAGTAACTGCCATTTCTCATACGTGCACAGAGTGCCAGTTGTGGAAATTCCCTGTGATGTGTCTTTTTTAACCTCGGAGAAATACAAAAACATTAGTCTGTTACCACCGCCAGAACCCATGTTCGTGTCTTATAACCCATCCTGGCCACAGCTTAGAAGAGACAGATTTCACTCACTTGAGCTTTTATGTCTCTGAGCAGAGTCCGAATACTTAGGCTTCAGGAGGGTAAAGTGAATTTCATGGTAAGATCATAGAAATTAGCAAAACAATCGCTCTTTTCTATGTGCTGAAAAACATTTAAAGTTGCTGTTTGGTGAGTTGATGCTAAATTTGAACTCACCTGTACTGTGTAGTACGCTAGGAGACAGGTAGCTAGAAGAGAAGCTCCTTTTGTACCTCGAATGGTAGCTTGGTTGTTCATGTATCTTGTAACATTGAGTAAATAAAGTGGGAGGGGGGGTTGTATGCATCCAGAATTTTGCCCGCTTTATTGCTGCTTTGATTCTTTTTTATCTGAGTCTTTCATCAAATGATAAATATTTATAGTAAGTTGTAAATACAGGAAAGTACAGCTATCGTTTCTTCTCTCTAAGAACAAGCTTATTTGACACAAAATCGAATGATGCACCCCAAACATTCCTTATTTTTAGCCAACAACTCTGGACTCTTCATGTATTCAATTGTCTTCTCTTTGCTAAATGGAGAGTAACATGTTCATGGTTAGCTGACATTTTAGGGAAATGGAAGGGCTTGGAGGTTTTGACTTTTTAGTATTAGGGAGGCAGGTTATGAGAAGAAACTTGAAGTGCTGAATAACTTGGGGAGTGGAATGATAAATACTGCAAAAGGATTCAAAAGAATTTCTAATTTATATCATTTTTGATTGGTAGTCATGAGGGATATTTTCAAAGGTCAATAGAGAGGTGGAATGCATAATTAAATACAGATTATTCAGGGGAAGATTGGAGGTTGAAATACGAGCAAGTTAAATTTGTATCAATAAATACTAAACACAGGATGACACTATTTAATTTCACTTCAGATTATATATCACTCCTCAACAAATGAAAATTACGTATAACTGCAGTTTCAGAGCTGCAAGTTAAATGTAAGAGGAATGAAAATTTGATGCATGTGATTTAGAATACAGGAAGACAACAAAGTTGAGCATGAAGAGGACCTGCACAGTGTATGTATGATTTATTCCAAATGTTTTTACTTGTATTCTAAGTAATCTGTTAATTCAGATTTATGGAAGATGCAGGAGCAATGCAAGGCCATTTATATCCCACATTGGATATCTCCAATGTATGTCAACTATTGAACAGCAGCAACAACAACAAATTAGTTATATTGTTTTTTAGAAATACCTGTTTAATTTGAAGGTGTTTCACTGCTAGACAAAAATGTTGTGAAAACAGTCACACCTTTAGTGTGTCACAAATTGGGGTGTCAGTGCATATTTCCAATTAGAATTCAGTGATACAGTAGGAGAGGCCTTGAAGAACATCTAAGAATGAGATGCATCCCAGAGTTCTGAGTGAACTGGCAGATGGAGTCGCCAAGCCCCTCTCAATAATATTTGGGAAGTTGTAGCAGTCAGGTAAAGTCCCCAGTGACTGGAAGAAGGGACATGTTACACCTACATTCAAAAGAGTAGAAAGGAGGACCCTGGGAGGAACTACTGACCTGTCAGTCTCACCTCTGTGCCTGGGAAGATCATGGAGCAGATTCTCCCAGAAGCCTTGATAAGGCACATGTAAGACAGGGAGGTGGCCAAGGATAGCCAGCATGGCTTCACTATGGGGAAATCCTTCCTGACAAACCTAGTGGCTTTCTATGACAGTGTGACCACATCAGTGGAAAAGAGATGACCTGTGGATGTGATCTATGTGGACTTCTGCAAGGCCTTTAACACAGTCACCACAACATCCTACTCGCCAGGTTGGAGAGATATGGATTTGATGGGTGGGTCGTTCAGTGGATAAGGGTAGTGGTCAATGGCTCGAAGTCCAGATGGAGAGCAGTGTCAAGTAGTGTCCCTCAGGGGTCCGTACTGGGTCTGTCTTGTTTAACATTTTTATCAGTGACACAGACAGAGGGATCGAGTGCACCATCAGCAACTCTGCAGATGACACCAAGCTGAGTGGTGCTGTCGATGCACCAGAGGGACCTGAACAAGCTGGAGAGGTGGGCCCAGGTGAACTTCATGAGATTCAACAAGAGCAAGTGCAGGGTCCTGCACCTGGGCTGGAATAATCCCCACTGTTAATACAGGCCGGGGAGGAGGCGATAGAGAGCAGCCCTGCAGAAAAGGACTTGGGGGTGCTGGTAGAGGAGAAGCTGGACATGAGCAGCCAGTGTGTGCTTGCGGCCCGAAAGGCCAACAATATAGTTAATTTTAATCTAACGTACATCTGCTTTCTGAAGTGAATATAGGTCTTTGATATCATTGTGTTCGTTCCCCTCAGACTATCAGGCAGTTTGTCTCAGGTTTTTTGCCATGTTCTTTTTCATAAAAGTAATACAGCTAAATGTCTTACATGATTGATAGAAAATTATGCATGTAATTTGCAACTTTTTAATAAGAGCTTGTACATGATTAAGAATGTCTTAATCCGATAATATACCATTTAATTTTGTGTTTCCTTCTTAGTGATTTTTTTTCTTAAAAATAGTTTTATAACAATTATGTAAATATTATAAGAGGAAGGTTAGGGAACATCAGATGTGCAAATATTTTTTAAAACATTGGAGTTGACAGTAAAAAGACTGACAAAAAGTGAGGAAAACCAAAGAAATGAGTCCGTATAAAGCCTGTTTCCTGAGGGTGATGGTGCCCAGCGGCCTCCCCACCTGGGGTAGGCCATGGCCGAGCCCCTCACCAGGCTGCTGGTGCCTCTGGGAGAACATGTGGGAGAAAGGGCAAAGCCCTGCCCAGGCCGTCAGCAGCCAAGGGACAGAGCCAGCCCCAGATGAGGACAGAGATTCCCCCTCAGCACGCTGGAAGGTGGCGGTGTTGAAGGTCTATCCCGAAGGGCGGGAACCCATGTGAAGGCCTCATGCGTCGTCAGAGGAAAAGTGTGAGCAGGAAGGAGCAGCAGAGGGGAGCTGTTACAGGCTGACCACAGCCCATCCTTTTGCACTGCTCAGGATAGGAGCCTTCAGAGGTATTTAGGATTCTGACTTCTATGGAAGTCAATGGAGTTTGACATCTAATTTGTCCCAAGCTCTCTAACTACTTCTGACAATCTGTTTTGGAGAAGGATTTCATGCTGAAGTTTCTGAAGTTTTTACTGCTCCTGAACCAGTGTTACAGAATATTATATCATATTTCTGTCAAAAGATGAAGAAAGTCTGCTCGCAACTTCAGGGTAGGTTGGCTGGTGTTTGTTTTTGTGGTTGAAGTCGAATTATATTCGTTCTGACTTTATGAACAGAGAAAGGTTTTATTGGGTAATCAGTTTTGGGGAAGAGGGGCAATTTTGAGAAGCATGTTCTGGAGCTTTAAATATGATGTGGAGGAGGAGAGCAGAGTTAAGGAATTCCCTCGGGCACCTTGGTGTCTGCAGGTTAGCAGGCGAGTGCACCAGCTGGGGAGAGGTAGAGAAGAGAAAGCTACAGGAAGTAATGCTTAAACTCTGTTTGTAATTTGGTTTTCTATTGGAAAAATAACACTGATGTTTCTTGGCAAAGAGTTTTACAGTTCCTGATGAATAAACATGCTCCCACTGTTCCCTGCCTCTCCCTCAGGTTTACTTGTGGACAAAAAGATCCCTCGTATACCTACAAGGATGAGACCAACCTCATCCAAGCCCTGCCTGAAAGGTGGCACAAAGCCAGCCCTGGCCTAGGCACTGGCTGGCCCTGGCATTCCTTGCCATCAGGTTATTCTTGAAACATAGAACTATCTTCTTCTGCTAGGAGTACCACAGCACATCTCGCCATTAGCTGTTGGAGGACAGCCAGCCAGAACTACACAATGTGTCACGCATAGTTTGCCTTTTCTATGATCTATCAGAAGCTTTTAAAACCAGCTCACATCAGAGACTTTAGCTGTGGAGGTCTTCCTGAAGCCCATATTTCACTGGGAAGAGGAGCTCTCATTGCGCCGTGATGGTGATGGCTTTGTCAAAGGAAATGTATGCAGAAAGTGGTGCCAAAGATCTACCTTGTAGGTAGGGTGGGAAAGCAAAACCAGTGTAAGAGAAATCTGTCGGGATGTTACTGTTATTAGACAGGCGGACAAATGAGTGGATAGTTCCTGCTTGTTTTCTTACTAAAAAAAAAAAAAAAAAATTAAAATAGTTCTCATCAGTGTTATCAGCTTAGCCTCAAAATGACTTTCCTCCCCATTATTGCTTATAAACAAACCTTTATCACAGATAGCTAGCCTGCTGAATTAAGACGCTGTATTAAACAGTATATTGCTTCTGTCAGGGCCGATCGGCTGTTTGTGCAGATAATAATGCCAACTGCAACAACAACAATCAGCTAGTGTAAATTAACTTAACTGTGTGAAATAATGCCTCCTATATCAGATTAGCTTGCTGAATGACTTTATCCTTAAATTAAAGCTTGCTGGGGCGTAATAGTAAATCATTTAAATGGTGCTGGGCTTTTCAGGTAATGTCTTCATATATTACTGTAATTTCAATTCGCCAAGGCATGCAGATGGCTGTAGTCTCTCGTTCCTTGTCTCCAAAGCCTCTCCCGTGCTGCCATTTTGTAATTACCGTGCAGGCACACTGCCTGCTGCTGCTAGATTTCCCATGGTGCACCAGCAGCCAAGGCAATGTATTTTAAAATTATTATTCTTGTGTGGCCCTCATAACATAAATGTAAATCTTTTATGCTAACACTGTCAGGGGTTTAGCACTAGGGCTCCAAGGTGCTCTGA
This sequence comes from Chloroceryle aenea, assembly GCA_013399075.1. NCBI lineage: Eukaryota > Metazoa > Chordata > Aves > Coraciiformes > Cerylidae > Chloroceryle > Chloroceryle aenea. The sequence continues at coordinate 856,861 of VWZY01010114.1, forward strand.
TGTAGAAATCACCAGCAATCCATCAACCAAATATCATTTGGGATCTGGCAAATGACTTGTATTTTGGGAGGACTGTAAGCAGAGCATTATTGTAAGGTTAGAGTGTGATTTTGTTACTAGGTGCTTGGAGGCCTTGAAGGTGTTCTTTATTTATTTATTCTGCCATTGTACATGGGTGCTTAAATAAGAAATTCTGCCCCAGCTCGAATGCCCGGCGTATGACTTGATGAAAGCTTACTGTACTTAATATGCTGAAGATAGCATCTGAGCAAATAACAGCCTCCAAATTAAAAGCCTTAAAATATATCAACAAGACCAGACTAAGATAGATAGCTGTTATAAAAGCAATATAGAGAAAGAAATTCTCCTGGGTCTGTGCTGTGAGAAAGAATGGGATTATTTAGTCCTTCATACTCACGTGAAAAGCTTCAATGATTGCTCAGTATTAAAAATTCAGGTTTTATTGCCTACTGTTTCATAATTTTTTTAATTTGCATTTTATAAAAGGGCAACAAAATCAAATGGTTTGAGAGAGCCTCGTGATCGCTGTTTGCTCTGTGTGCAAGATAATCCTGGCCACCAAGCGAATGCCGTGTGTGTTAGAGCTCTTCCTCAGCTGAAGGTGGCATTGCCAAGTGCCGCTTCTGGAGCACAGTTTTGGGACAAATGGTGCACTCATAATATATTTGTGCAGTTGAGGGGAGAATGAAATTAATGTAAGGAAATTTACCTTGAAAGTAAATAGCTGGGGAGCAGCTTGAGTTGCTAGCACGTCCACTGCTGGATGATGCATCCCACCCAGATTTCTGTTTTCAAAGCAGCGCATTCGGGCGCCCCTGTTTTCCATTTCTGTTTGTGGCAGGGCTCAAGAAAAGAACCCGTGTACAGAAAGCCTGCAAGCCTTCAGGTGTCACGTAGACATAGGCACTTTTGGAAGCAGAGGCCAGGCTGCCCAGCTCTTGAGGTTTCTGCATGGCATTGTGCATAAATCGGTCCAAGATTTTTCTGATGCTGTTAGCCTTGGTTGGGTCTGTGCACAAGTAAAGATTTAAGAGCATACCTTCTCTTGCAGGCAGCCATAAAATTCAGCTGTTTCCATTTCTTCCACCTGAGCACTTCTGAACCTGTGCACTAAGGTTTGCTTCTCCCATGGTAGTTGTAACCCCCTTGCAAATTGCAGGTCAAAGTACATTAGTCTCTTTACACAATGCACAGGTAGAGAAAACAATCCCAACATTTGTAAGCAATTGTGGCATGTTGTAGCTCTGCAATTCCCAGGAAAGAAGAGAAAAGTGCCGGGTCAATTGCCTCTTGTCTTTTGGCTTCTTTCCAAAATTTGCGCCTCTCGTCTTTTGGCAACTAGCCAAATCTGCTTGGAGGATGCAGAAGAGCATTTTGGAGGACTGGGCGCGCACGCTGCCACAAAGTGGCATTCCTTCAGTTTTACTGATGCCGTGTGTGCAGCCTGACCCTCATGAGCAGGTCTTTCCTCTCCCAGATGGACAGTCAAGACAGCAGACTCTTTAGAAGGTCCTGCTGAGCCCAGTCTTTTTCTTGCCCTGTGCCAGAACATTTTAAACTTGCAGCTGCGTAAAGCAGTGGGCAGTGCTAAGTAGGGGATGTCTTTAAAAAGAGATGTGAACAGTCAAATCTTCTCAGCATTCATCTCTGTCCCAAGTATGATGGATGGAGATAGCATCTTTTTCTTGCAGGCTACAAGGAGTAGCAGAAATCTCTCTTACAGATGACAACTCTCTTGAGTCTGGTGTTTTAAGGATGTGGAAAGTTAATTGTTAACTATAACAATGCGCTTCTACTAAAAACTTTTAAAACTGAAGAGCAGAGAGGTATGGCATAGAGGAAAAAAATCAGAAGGCTCACCATTCTTGCTGTGCTTTCTTTAATATCACAATAGGAACTGGTTTTCATTCCGTTTCTTTCTTGTCCGCTAGTGACTTCATGTCTACACTTGTTTAGTGTGAATATTGGGTTGGTTTCTTTTTCCTCTGCATATTTCAACAACTCTGCCCTTTCTCTTCTGGAGACGGGCATCGTAACAATAATATGTTATTCTGATTCTGCTTATTAGTATTTTTACTAGAAGTGTGCGTATTCCAAGTGTTAAATACCAACAGTGTCAAGGTATTTATGATACTGATATGTGGTCCCGCTCTGTTTCTGTGTCCCAGTGGTAGACTACTGCTTTTCCCACAGCATCATAGCTCCAGTAATAGGAATGGTAAAGTCTGAAGCAAGCTGAAATATCTCCTTCAACTCAGACTGGTGTCACTTCTTTTATGTGGCAAAAGGCTGTATCAGAAGGGAGACACTCTGCACTTGGGGTCTCTAGCTCGTGAAGGAAAGGAGTAAAACAAGGTTCTGCACTGGAAGGCTTTTCCACAGAGTCAGGAGAACAACAAAACATCAGCAGTGCTGACAGGTATCACTGAAGGGATCACTTGGGTTCTGCGGTGGAGCTGGCTGGAAGGATAAAATGCCTGCACGGGCAGCTCCAGCCATTTCCTCACAGAGGCCCCTGCTGCCAGCTCCTGCACAGGACACCCTGCACCCCAGACCTTCACAGCAGAACGATGTGGTTCATGCTATGCATTGGTGCTACTTCTCCAGGTGAGAGAGTTAAGAATTTATTTATAGAAAGCAATAGCCTGTGTTGCATACAAACGACAATATTGAACTGACCCTAGACCGGTCGTTCTGTCTAGAGGCAAAGTCTAACAAACTTGGCCTGAAATGCTACGTGTGGTACATCAAAGGGGATATGTCGGTGTTGTCTATGGCAGGAAGCAGTAAGGTTCATTTGCATGATATTCTTTGCAACACAATTAGCTGAACTGAACATCAGACAGCGTCAAGCTGTACTCTTAAATATGTTAGTCCCGTACAGCCACCGATTGCCCTTTGACAGCTGGGAAGCAGCTCTTTCCTGCTTACCTCTCTGCAGCAAATACTGCCAAGGCAGGCACACCTTCCAGGATACACGAGAGTGTACTTCACCTTCCATTAGCTGTGCCTGAATAACTTGAAAAAGGAAAATTTACGTGCTTTAGTCGAGACTAGAGTAATATGTAATGGAGGAAAAGAACAATAATAACTCCTGTTATGTTAACAGCTGTGGATGGAAGTAAATACACAGCAATATCAGAGATTAAAAAATGCACACACCAAAAACTATTACATAAAGCATGTGGGATGTGCTGCCTGACTGTGTAACTGTTGTCTCATTGCCATGATCCTGCCATTTTTAACTGGGGTTTGAAGCCAGTGGTCTTTCTGGAGAACACAATGGAACACTGAGGAGCTGCATTGAAAAAGCTTTCTGAACTTCTTCCTTCAGAGGCACTACTCAGGTGGGGTCATTGAATATTAAGTCCTGCTTTTCTTCTTTCATCAGCTCTAGCCGAGTACACTGTACGTTCACTGTAATTTAACCATAGCTAATTAGAGCTGGGAAAATGGGAGTTTTGCCATTGTTTTCAGTGGAGCCGGGATTTCTCCCAACCTGTTTTTCAGAAGAGATCTAATACTCCCTCAGTGGATTTAAGTTTTTGATAATGATAATGACATAGCTGTATGATATCTCCTGGGGAGGAAGACTGCTAATTGTCAGCCACGACAAAAATGTGATTACTCTTTAATTGTGTTCTTATGTATTTCCTGTTAATCGCTTAAGCACAAGAACTTTGCTCTGAAATATTTAGGTTCCTTGTGTTGGAAGGCCATAATAAAGCAATTAATTTGGGATAATTGTTTTGTCATAGCACCAAGAACCACCTAAGACTCAGTCTTCACGAGGCTTGTACCCATAAATTTGGTAAAACTGGTGCTAGTAGATATTCACCATAATCAGATGGGACTACAAATGCTTTTTAGACCTTGGTATTTTCATAGTTCTGATGTTGGAATGGGTTTTGATATATAGTGAGTTTACTGACTGAGTGGCAGGGATCTGAATTTGCTGTAGGATTTCACCCTGATAGTACTTTTTAATATCAAAAGTCACCTAAACTTTTTAGTCCAGATTGAGATATAGAAGTAGGGTCATCTTTAGATCATTCTCAGATTGCTTTTGAGAAGTTCCCCCATAATGAAAATGTTACATTTGTAGGCCTGTTTCACACAGTTGGGTTTTTTGATAAAATGCTGGGTTTTACACCTCTCTTCCTCTGCTGCTAGAGCCCAAGTCACTTCCTCTTGTGTTCTGTCTTGCCATTTCCAGTCTTGCCATCATCTTTCCTTGGACACTCTAATTCTTCAGCAGTCATTTTCTCTGGAAGTCAAAGGGCACGCTGAAACGCCCACGCTAAAGTTTTTAGCGCTGCCTTTTCAAATTCAGATTGTTGAAAACTGCACTAAAATCAGATGACAGAAGTTGTAATAAATCTTTTGTGAAATTAGGAAAGAATCTGTATATCTTTCCTTTTCAAATCTAAAGGTAAGAACATTTTCATCTCTCTTTGTTTCTAATCTATCTGCTGTATGTGTAATGGAAAACTGGACTCCATTCTATGTCTGTGGTTTTTAAAAAAAATATTAAATATCAAAATATCACTGTATCAAATAAAAACTCCTTAATTCCAGCTACTTAAGCTGGCAGGACATGATACACCTGTGATAAAATTTGATAATGTAATCTGTAAGAAAAGTTAGAGTGCTTGAAGAATAATGACAGGCTAAAAAAGTAATATCTTGAAAAGTTGTGTTAAATGGGAATTATGATAAAAGGAAAGTTTCAGTACTGAAAATTAGCTTTCTCTTCTTGAATTTCCAGGGATGTGAATGAAGGAAATGCTAATACTAATCTGTAATTGAATATCATAGGAGGCTTTGGTTTATACCCAAAAGATTATTTGTTTTGAATCTAGGCAGGGTGCACTGAAGAACATTCCCTGCTGACTTTTCAGTGTGGGCTGACTGATCTTGTCTCCTTTGCTGTTAATCAATATTGTACTGTCCTGATGTGAGTGAAGGTAATTCAGGATTTCCATGCTGCAAGGAAGAGTCTGATCCTCCATATTCATGTGTAGTTTACTTAAACTTTTGCTCATAAATTTAAAACATTTTCTTTCCTGTAAAAAATAGTTGTATCTTCTTCACCCTTTCCTGATGATTATTTACCATCCTCTCTACAGCTTGAACCTGAACAAAACAGGGGAGGGGAGAATCCTGTTGAAGAATGTGTGATTTATTTACATCACTGATTGCTAGGGAAATAGATGGAGCAGTTAATGGGAGAACACCTGCTATTGGGTATTCATATGTCCTTAGTAGGCCTTCAGAATCCTAAAAAGATTTTGTTATCATTAGCTAATTGAAAATGAGTTCAAAAGAAGAAATAATGGCTATCATTTTTCCTAGCACTAAACCTTGGATTCCCTCCCCGGTCATTGTCTCTAATTGTAGCCTTCTCTGCTGATTGCATTTACCTTCTTATTCGTAAGATCTGCTGGAAACACTTTTGTATGGAGAGTTAATGGAGAGTAGATCAATTGCAAGTTACTGCAGACCAGTTTTCCATAATCACAGAGATCATATCAGGTCCTTTTTTTTTTTTTAATTAAAAGCCCAGAATTGGTTTAACTTTTAACACACATGCACGCACACACACATTCTCCTCCTCCTTCCCCCTCCTCAGTAGCATTTTCCATGGTTATGGGCTCTGTGGATGTCAGTAGAACCTCTCCATTTATTCCAAAGGGGCCAGAATTTCACTTTTACATTTTGTACAGATTTTTAAGATGTAATAATGCGATGCTTTTCTATCTTTTTGTTTGTTTGCTTGAATCTGGGATGGGGACATCTGCTTGTAAATGCTTCTGGGTCATACATGAGTTCCTACTAACCTAGGCAGAGATTTTTGTGGCTGGCAGGAGTCTCTTCTGTTAATGACCAGTTTCGAACATCAATCAAAACTCTGGCATTTTGTAAGGTTGATGTGCAGCCCTTTTTCTTAGCCTCCAACACTATCTTTCTTTCTGAAACTTGGTGATATTTTATGAAACCTATCATATAACCTCAGCTGCTCTGGACATTTTCTCTAGGTCTGGAATGCAAGAGTCAGCAGCACACCACTATCAATTGTGCTAAAAGATACTGACAAGTCATGTATTACGAGATTTGACCTCTAGCCATGGTATAAGAAGCTTGTGCAATGTGCCTTGAATTTCTGACCCTGAAAAACAAATAAAGAACAGAGATAGTGTTTCTTCAGCTTCACTTCTTATAGGAATGAGCAGGGAATAAGTGCTTTCTGGTTTATTGTGGGCACTGGTGCAACTTTCTTTTTCTCTGAAGTCTAAAAAGGTATGTGCCCAGACTATCAAGAAGCAGAGAAGGCTGAATAGTAGAACATGATAAAAATAAGGCATCTCTATATTCATCTCTAGATGAGTATTGAAAGAATTATAGGCATCTGAAGACAAGGAAATAGTCCTTGCTTCAACTTCAGGGTAAGCTTGTGACAATTACAGTGTGTTATAAAATGATTTAGTTATTAACATTAGGATAATTTTTTTCATCCTATATATGAGGTAGTCTCTCAGAGACAATACACGCTAAGAAAGCCTGTTGCTGTTGTCTGTTCAGAATATTGGGTTTGAAACCATCCCAGACCAGCACATACTGTAACTGGAGAAATACAAAAGAGTGACTATTGTTGCATAGCATGGTTTATCTCATGTGAGAGATGGTTCTGATAATAATTTTGTGAGCAACGATCCTTTGAGGTTAAGGACATGCTTATCTGGCCATGTGATTTCCTTCAGTAAGAGAATGAGGGGGCATTTGCTACAGACTCTGACTTGTATTTGATGCATAGAAAATTTAGGCCCAGGAGTCCAGCCGACTTTCCAGATTGCTTTTCTCAATTCCATTGCAAAGAGGGCTTGCAGAGGATTGTTCTCTGTTCTTGCCTTTCTTGGCAGGAAGATAGCCCAGCTAAATTGCAAACTATGCAAGTGAAGTCTTGGAGACAGGTTTGAGTACAGTAGGCTATGTAAAATGAACTGGAAAGGAGGAAAGGATTCTGGCCATCATTTCCCATTTTCACCATAAAATCATGTTAAACCTTTATTAAATAATTGTTACAAGCACATAGATGATGATACAGCTCAGAGTTTGAAGACAGAGTTACGATGCACTAAAACCGTTAGTAGGTCTTCAGTAAAGACTGTACTAGAAAGAAGGGCCTGAGGATTCTTCAGAAAATAGTGCTGAAGAATAACTGCACTTGTTTGCACTTTGTCTGTGTGAGATGTAGGAGAATGTCAGATGCTTGTTGGTACAGCTCATGCTATCTTTAGTCAATAATTAGCATGTGAGAGAGTGCAGAAGAGTTACTGGGCTCCCTTTGCATCTCTCCCAGAGTGCTAAGCTAGAGACAGGGCATCCTGCTTTACCCGTGTGCTTCTGACTTCAGCTCAAATTGTTGCTCGAGCGTGGCTTTTGTATTCTCAGAGATGACCAGAAAACAAGTGCAACATGGGAGACAGTCAAGGTTTTATGTTTCTTATGTGTTCCATGGGAGCATGTTTTCAAAGTGATCCTCACAAGGAAGTGCAGTGCTCACTTAGCAAACATTTCTCTTTCCTTTTTTTTTTGTTTGTTTTGGGTTTGTTTTTTTTTATTTCTCAACTTAATCATCTGAAACAAAATGGAATTACTGTGATATACTAAACTGAAGTGACAGAGCAGACTTCTTGGGGGAAAGTACTGTACTCTCTTACCTTCAGAAAAAAGTGGTTTTATAATCTCTTTATATAAAACCTCACTATAAGATATGGCTGCTTAGTGTAGCTGGTAAACAGCCTGCCTTTTAGTCAAGCACATCTTTAAAAATATGATGCATCACCTTACAAAAACAGTTGAAGATTTTTCCACAAAAATCCATATCTTGTCCCATAAATAAGAATGTTAAATGATGAGCTCTTCCTACATTATACACATCCCTGGATGTGATGTCCTTCTTGGTGAATTTTTGTTAGGAAACAAAATACAATTTTTATTGAGATCAATAAAAGATTAAGGTGACAAAGTGATTTATTGGCTGTACTGAACGCTCATTTTTTCCCCAACAACAACACAACCAACCAAGAAAAAAAAAAAGAGGATGCCATGAAGTGTTTTGTATTTAGCTTTGTTTTTACCTTGGGTCCTTGGAAAACTTGGAAAACAGAGCTAAGTCATCCATCAAATCTTAAAATAGTGCTTAAAATGAGTAACTGCTGCTCTGGCCCTCAGACTACAGCATATGGAGGAACTTATTATATGACCCACTACACACCAAAGTCCATGGAAATACTCCCATTATCTTGAATGAACATAACTCCAGTACTGCAGAATGAAAGCAAGAGAGAAACCAATTTATCAGTGCATGAGAGATGGTGCTCACCATCAAGTCTTTCTTTTGATTACTGCAAGGCTGCAAAGCCAGTTTGCCTCCTTCATGTACAATTTGATATGCCTCTGAAGAAAACTTTATTTAAAAGCCCTCAAAGAGGATTGGATTAAATATCCCTGCAAAAAGATCCCCCGAATGCACTTTTTCCCGTAGGATCGACATCTCATATTGGTTTCCCCTCGTGTGAATTTATGTAGGGTCTGTAATGAAGCAGTAGTGAAGTTGTTGTTTCTGACTCCTGCAGCTCCTCCCCAGCACTGGCAGAATTGCTTTCAGTGGCAGATCCCACGTGAATCAGGGTATAGGAAATGAACCCATGTTCTGCTGTGGTGTTGCCGAGTGTTCCAGACGAGCTATCACCACTGGCGCTCTGAGCTGCGCAGGGCACTGCAGGAGAAGCTTCAGAGACACTCAAAATTGGTGTAACTCCCACTGCAGAAAATCTTTGCGCTGCCTGTTGATTAAGTGGCAAATATCTAAATCTGCTTCTGTCTTGTCTGAGAAGGAAAATATTAGCAGAATTGATTTGCACCCTCAACAAAGTTGTTCAAGCCTCACTTCTCTCTGGCCATTCCTTAGAGCCTGCCCCAAACACCTCCTTTAGGACACCAGGGTGAATGTGAGCTGTCTTGTGCTTCTGCAAATTGACTTGAAAATACATGTGTTGTGTGTATGCCAACAGGTAGACCTTTGTGTACTTGTTACAAGCTCATGATGCAAACTAAAATGCAAATTTTAATTCTTTACACTGGAAATGTTTGCTTGAAAAGTTGTGTGAAGTGACATGGTACCAGATATATCCGAACACAGGACTAATCCCATTCCTGTTGCATGAGCTGGAAGGTGTGAAGTTTGGCAGGTTTTCCATAACATGAACATGACTCCAGGACTCTGTAACAGTATTTTCATAACGTGAAAACCAATAGCAAAATTCATCTGAAACCCTATAACTGGGATTCCAACTCCGAATATAAGTAAAATTTACCACTTACCTAAAAGCAATGATCCACACCTCACTAAACATGGGCTCAATCAAATATGTAGCATAAAACCTAACCATTTATAACATTTGTGAATGTAGTCATTACTGTGCTCTGCTTTAAATAACAGCTAAAATCTGCATGTGTTTTAATGTGATATATTCTTTATCAATTTCTTACAGCACTGTTGCAACATTTTACATTAAATTTCATGTTAACTGTAATTTTACCATAATTTTTAATATAAAATCCTTTCCATTAGTTGATGGTTTATGCATATTTATTTTAAATACTGTTGCAGTGTCCTTGAAATAGTCACTACCATTGACTGGAAAGGAAAACAGAGCATTTCATAGAATGTTTTGAGGAAGGCATGTTGTAAATGAGAAAGCTCAGTCCCATTTTCATCGTTGTAGTTCGGTATGAGTGTTATAGAACAGAAATGCTTCCACTTAAACCTTTTTGTCTTTTAGCAGTGAGATCAGCCTGGTGATCCTGCAGCAGTTGATTGTACCATCCATCAGCTGTTCTTGTCTCTTCAAGAGCTTGGCTAGGTTTCTTTTCTTTTCCTCTGATTATGGGGGTTACAAGCAGCTGTAGAATATGTCAGAAGGAGAGAACTATGTCATGTAAGTGTGGCAGAACGAGGTGCTGGGTTCTGCCTAAAGTGTTTTCTACTTTCTGAGGGCTTTTTCAACCTCTACAACCCTACGCAGTAGAATTCAATGAACTTTAAAAGCAAAATAATAAATAAATCTGGTGTTCCAGGTTTTGCCTGATGGTTAATTAGTGCACCTAAACAAAAAGGAACTTTTGTTCGCTGCACATACATCAAAATAGGAGATTTGAAGTTTAAGCACCAGTTAGGCTCAATCCCTAAAGAAAGTTGGAGAGAGTCCTTTAGGTATGGAAAGTGTGGCCAACTAAATACCATGGAGAAATGCCTGAAGAAAGGGGCATCAGTTCAACACACAGATGGCCCAGTCTAAGAGCAAAACAGTGTGGTGGCATCAGATTTTTTTAATATGTGGTAAAAAAATACTGTCCATGGAAAGTACTTGTTACATGCTTCTTATTCTCACCTGGAATATAGAGAGACTGGGTTTTGATCAAGTCTGGTAATTCCTGAGACTTCAGCGTTGAAGCAGCCATCTGTATGGTGCTATAAATCAAGATCTGACTTTTCAGCATGCATGTTTATCCAGCTCTGTATGTGAAGAGTGTAGTGTGTCTTGGAACAAGACAAAATACGCCGTCACTTTTGACCATTCTGTATATTTGGAACGAGCTCGTTCATGTGTACTCGTATGTAGACTAGAAAAACTTGCATTGACACCAATCTTTGGGCTTTTTGGAGTGATCCTGCTCCTCGTGAGTCACCAAGTCCAGTTACAGTAGGTGACAGAGTGTACACCTTCAGTACAAAGCTCACTGAAGCTTTCTTGCAACGGAGGTCAAAGGAGGTGGGGTAGAACAGGTCAGTCAAGCGCGGTTATTAGTCTGATGTTCTGGAGACCAGTTTCTGCAGTTAATTTTCCTGCAGAAGACTGACTGTTGGTTAGGTCATTTACATCTCTGAGACTCTCATTCTCCCACATTAAAGGAGATAGTAACCTTGTTCAACTTCACAGACATGGGTTTTGAAGCTAAATGAAGCTCAAAAATCAATTTTTAAAATTCTATTTTAGCCTAGATGACTGGTAGAATGATGAAATAAATGTTTATCATAATTATTGACAAATGTATGTCTTTCCCCTGAGATAACTGTATTCATTTGACTTGGCTGTGCATGTAAAACTGTGGGAATGCAAGTTCATGCCAATGCACATCACTTCTTTGTCAGGCACATTAGCCTGGCCAAGAAACCCTTTAATGCATGCTTATAACATAGATTTTCATGTCTTAAAGCCATCCTGGAGCACAAGCAGGTAAGTTTCTATCTTCTCTCAAAATATCAGGTAGGTCCTTAGCACGGCTTTGTGATGTGGGCTGTGCTTCCCCTGCATCACCCTTCACAGGGTCTTCACCTTTCCATTCGGTAGAGGTAGGAGCTGTAGTCTAAATGTGCCATTTTTTAAAATCCATCTGCACATCTTCCTGCTGAGATAAACACTTTCTTCTCCATCTTCTCCTCCTTACTGCAGAGAGAAAGGCACATTAACATCATTTTCTCTTTATGCATCCTATGCATGTTAATGAACATGTGTTCTATATTTTGTTTGTTCGTTTTGTGATACTTTCCAATGGGATAGTAATCAAAAGTGAGTGTAGCAAACTGTTACTGACAGCACATGAATTGAAAAGTCTTTGCCCATAGGTGGTCAAATGATTTTGGGTGTCATTTTGGAAAGAGCAAGAATAACTCCAGTGTTTAGAGGAGCCACTCTGATTCGCACAGAATTATTCATAGCAAACATGTGCAGATGTGAAGCTCTTGTCTATAGATATCTGAAAACGTATTGGGTTTTAATCATCTGAAACTACAGCCTCCTTAAAACAAGATTCAAGGAAAGTCACAGGTGGCTTGTTCATCTAGCTGTATTTTATTGGAGGAGAGTAATAAATAATTTCTGTTTAAGGCAGATGAGATGTTCAATATACACTACAGTCAGTAACTGCAAGTTAAAGCAAATGTTTGTCTGTGTCTCCAGGATTGCAGAAAACAGGGAATCGTGTGTTCATTCTTTTTACTGATACGATACAATCAGCAGGGAGCTCTTCTTTAGAGAACTGGTTACTCTCTGCTGTGCTGGGTACAACAAAACCCAGGGTGCTTGTATTAATGCAGCTCATGGAATGAGTCTGATGCCTAGAAATCCAAAGGCAGAGAGGAAAAAAAGCAATGTAGGGGGTTTGGTGGTGGTTTATTGGGGGTTTAGAATCAGGATACTCCTGCTTTGCATGTATTATTTGGCTTGGTTAAGAGCACTAGTGGAGAACTGAGGATGGAAGTCCCTTCCCTAACAGAGCTGGGGTTGGCATGGGAAGTGAAGTTGCAGTTGCTCATGGTCTCAATGTATATGTTTTAATCACTCCAATTTGCATAAAAGTAACACAATTTAACTCCAGTAAAAAAAACCCAACCCAAACCTGTAAGCCAAAATGGCTGTCGGTATCAAAGACCCATCCACTTATCCTCTCCCTCTGCTCCTTTCTTCCCATATAAAATTCTACCAACTCCTCCTTGGGGAAGGGAGCTGCCATCGTAAAAAGATCAGCTAAAGAGAGGAGAATAATAATGTCAGCATTAGCAAGAAGCTCTGCGTAATACCCCTGCTTCTGCCACGGTTCCTCTGTCCTCCCCTGAAGCAAGATGCAATATATCTCTTAGTTTGAATATTTCATTTCCAGGGGTACAACTGCTTTGCTTTCATGTTATATTCAGCGTTACCTATTTATAACACTTTTCCAAACCGATTTTCCGGCTTCTCGATATGGTACAAGAGAAACAGAAGCTATGTATCAGTCTAATGATAAAAGGCATGAGGAAAGGGGGAAAGTAATAATTGGTTGCAAATCAATTTGTGAACCTCGAGCAAAAATAAAAGTGGAAGAAAGAAGGAAGAGAGTTTTATAACCTCAGTAAATAGCAGAAATTACAATGTGCTGTGTACGTTTGGGTTGTACTTTTATACCGAGTTAATGGATAAGGATATTTATCTGATGGTGTTTGCTCTACACATAAACTCTTCTGATTTAGATGATAGATAGAAACCATTTATATAGATAAACACAGTAGGGGTCTAAACACAGATCCCTGTGGAACACCAGATGTGAGTAAATGAACATTTGATTTTCCTCTTGTCTGCGTCTGACAACCTGATGGATAAGAAACCATCTCCTGAATTCCCTTAAAACCTGATAGCACTAATGCAGATAATAACATAGAGTGAGATATGGTATTTATTAAATCTGCTCTCTAAATATTAATACGACAGCAGCTGTGATCTTTCTACTCTTTAACTGTACTCTTTAAGCACTGTGTCACTTGCTAACAAAGATAAATGCACAGGACTGGTGTAGAGGGTTTAGGACCACAGGGGTATTCAAATACTTAAGATTCATGCCATTTAGAAATTAATATTCTACATCACAATTGATTAAATAAAAGGAGTGTGAGAAATTTACAAAATTGCTTTTAAAATGGAAACAGATTGTGTGAATGGAATAAAAAGCAGCTATGTTAATTCTTTTTAGGCCGTTGTCCCAGGTGGATCTGCTGCTAACCACTGAAAAGTGTATTAGCAGAAAGGAGCTTTAGTATTTCATAAGTTAGAAATAAAATTTCTGAAGTGTCAGCAGTTTTAGATCCATTTTTCTCTCCTTCACCATTTCCTCCATATCTCTGAGACAAAAGTCTTAGAGAGGAAGAGGCCACCAGAGGCCAGATGATTTTATTCACTATGTCATGTCTTTTCCAGAGTTAACTGCCAAATGCACTTGTAGTTCAAGCATTCTCGGGTGCTGGGGGGTGACTTCCAGTGCTATAACTTCTTACCTAAAGCTAAACTTGTCAACTGCCTCTTCCCAGAAAAGCCCATAAGCCCAGCACCTCTCCCAGGTCACATGTGCTTCTTATTTATTAGCCCAGTTTGATTGACTTTGACTGAACTGGGCTTTATATTTATCAGTGAAAGCGTAGCGAGGATCAGTGCCAGCTTTCGCGCCAGCAATAATTCTACTTCCTTTTTTATAGCATCAGTCCCAGTCTAAGGGAACGGGGAAAACCAAAACCAGAGTCACCCAGACTCCGAGGGCAGCCTGCAATCTGCTGCATTAAGCAGTGGGTTGCTTTGTCTCTCTAGGGGAGAGTGCCAGAGTCCAAACCCAGACAGTGGAGCTGTGTCCGCATTTGTCTGGAGTTTGAAGAGCTGATCGAGTGCAGCCTGGGTTGCCTCCAGGAAGGGTGTGAGGTGGTGTTTAGCATCAGTGTTGAGCCAACTCTTTGGGTCCTACTTTAGGTGCTCCCATTTAGTGTGTTCAGCTGTATACAGTGCAAGAGGAGACCCCATTTGTGTCATATCAACTTCTCTGGAAAGAAACAGTCCGTGGAAAAAAGCCCCACTTCTTCACACCAAGACTGAATTGCTGAGGTGACAGGTTTAAGAGGAAGAGGCTTCTCGGAGACACTTTTGCTAGATTTATTAAGATTCCTTTCAACCCAGCTTTGTCCAGTGAACTGCCCCAGTTTGAACTGTCACATTTGTGGGTACCCGTTGACCTTTTCAGTCAGAGGTTTCTGGCAGTGCAGTGTTTGTGGGTATTGCAGATGGGCTAGAGCTCGTTTCTACTCTGTGGACGATGCATTGCATCACTTTGGATGGGATAGAGAAGCTTTATAGGCTCTTCTGCACCAAGTCTGTTAGTTCCAACTTGAATATGTTGATTAGGGATTTCATACTGGAGTCAATAAACACAGTAGCAGGTACTTAGAATAATTCTGCTCTTAGGAATGAAAAGCTTATTGGCTTTGAAGAAAATAACCCACGCACAATTTGTACCACTCCGGTGATCAGAAACTGGGCCATGGATAATTGAGATGGTATGAAACACCTATGGCCTCCTGCTCACAATTTTTGGATCCATTAATTCCTACAGTGTTTTATGCCTTCCTCCAGGAGGATGTTACAACAGCGTAGTTCATTATAAACAATTCTGCCCCATTTACTTTAGAATTTTGTGGTTGTTAATCCGGAAATGTGTAGACAGCACATTTGCAAACAAAGGAGCTTGGGGATGGTGACACTTTTCTGCAATCCACTGTTTCAACACACTGTTAAAGACTAAACTTTTACAGAAAGAAGCACCACATTTTCGCATAGTCCTGAATGGTTATACCTGACCCTAAATGTGAGGAAGGTTTTGGATGGAAGATGGGTTTGGGGGTTGCTTAGGGGTTTTTCTTTTGTATTGCTTTGGGCTTTTTTTGAGGATGTGAATCACAAAAGTTGTGTGTTTGATTCCACGATGAAACAGAAGTCTCATGTGGATTATGGGAGTTTGTGGGCAGTATAATTACACTTGATTCTATACAGATTAAAAGTTAAGTGTGTTGGGTTTTAATCAATAACAATGTTATTCAACATTGTTATTGCTGCTCCCCTTCTGCCTGTTAGAGAGGGGAAGGAAGGAGTGTCATGGTGCTTGTGACAGAAAAAAATCAAACTATCCCTGAGCGTTTTTCTTTACAATGTGATTCTAATGGGAAATGGGCAAATTTTCACAGATTTAGAATTTTATCTTGATACAGCTTATGCATCTTGAAAATATTTTTCTTCTCATGGCTTCTATTAAATGATACATTTTTATATTTTTCCACTGTTTCCAGCATGCTAGTTGATAGGTCAGATGCCTTTCTCCCAGCAGACAACAGACTCTATTCCACTGTTAAGTATCCAGCAGATTTAAGACCATATGTTATGCATGGCATTTTCTTACATCAAATTTTTGTCAAACAGTTTTGATATATGGTTTATACAAACTTTGTCATCTGGAGCTCTAAACTCCTGTATGGAAACTTAAACCTACTGCAAGCAGCCTTGAGTTTCTTTCTTTCCTTTTATGAATCCCTTACAAATACACCTCAGACACCTAAGAGTAAGCCACCTGAAACCCACTGTTACAGGTTAAAATAGTCTCAACAGATACAATTGTGTTTAAAAGTTTGGGGTTTTTTTCATCAGATCTGGTATGGTTATGCTAACCTCATTTTTCATCCAAACTAGCAACTGAGTATTTGCTAGGAAGGGCAAGTCAGGTTTTTGATGTTAAAACTAAAAGAGGAAATCTTCCTGGAATATTCAAGTCTTATTTTTACCTGCTATTTGATTTCACTTTTCTTTTTCACTAGCACCGGTCTAGATAAGAAGTTGCTCATTGGAAATGGTATTCTGAGTGAATAACAATGTCTGTGAATGAAGTGGAGTCACCATACTTTTTTTGTCTGGGTCTGCAGGATGATGCAGTCTAATGGGCAGAGAGAGCAGCATTATTCATAGCGATATGTAAAGTACCCTCCTGGGCTACCCACACATTTTTATCCTTCATTATCAAATTGACACTCCTGCATGGGTAGATTCATTCTCTTGCAGGGAATACCACAGGCTATATTTCTGTACTTTTTCTCCCTCCATCCAGGCATTCTCTCAGTGCCTTGGTAAATCATCGTATTTAAATCATTAATAGTGAAGAAAGGCATGCTACGTAAGCAATTATATACTGATTAATGCTGAAGTTAAGTCCCTCTCTTCAAAGATATTGCTGACCCTGCTGAGTATCTCCATCATATTCATTTTCTTTGTTCTTTGGTAGCAGCTGTTGGCTTAGCAGTCCAAGCACAAAGGCAGGAGCGTTCTTGGGTTCAGATCCTCATGCACAGCACCGAATAAGAACAGTTGACATTCTCTCTCAAAATCAACACATGGGGACACAAGGGCTGAAAATCTTCAGTAAAGCTCTATTTAGCTGGTAAAATCTCTGTGCATGCCCTTAAAACTCTGATCCTTGTAAACATCATGGCAATTCTAGTGGTACTAGCAGTGACCAGAGCTCTCCCGGAGATGGGCCATTAGTGCTGGCAGTACAGCATCAATTCAGCCTGCTGTGAGTAAGTGTAGATGACATGGTGCTTAAAATGCGGGCAGCCATAAGTGCTTTTCTCCAGTGACCTCCCTGTGTTACCACTAACATGAGAATCAAACAGGTATTATTGCTTCATACAGGAATGGTTTGAATCGCTTCGTTATCCTGGGGTTAGAGTCTGTACAATGCAGGCAGGGAAACAATAGAATAACATCCTGACTGGTGAAACGAGCTGGGATTCAGGGGAAAGAGTTCATATTTTGGTGTTTTCCTAGTGTAAAAAAAATCACGTATAAAAGACAGAACCTCTGGTATTCCCCCCAAGATATCTGTGATGCTCAGTTTGTATAAATAGCATCTCTAAAGTTATTTCACCCACTAAAATCGTGAGCCTCTTCTGCTGCATTGTGCTGTTTAAATGCACTGATTTCTCCTTGCCCTCCATGTAAATGTTTAATCACTGACACCCGAAAGTGTGCTCACAGTGGGGTCCCTGTGCCACTTAGGAATGTAAGTCTGTAGTATTAGGTGGTGTTTTCTTTTTGTGCTGAGGGGCAAGTTGCTGACATTCTTGCATTCGTGTACCTAGCAGCTAAAACCAAAAAGGAAATCCCAATATTGTGCATCTGCTGACAGAAAGAAATATTTGTAGGACATTTGCATTATAGCATTGTTAGACATTTTCTGTTTCCAAATCAGAAAGAGATATTGAAATATGGCAACAAGCTCCACCTCCTCTACCCTAGAACCTTTGTTTGCTGGTTGGTGTGTCCAGCTTTCATCAGGGGGCAGATGCCCCCCCAGTTATTCAGCAGAAGTGAAAACACACCTTTTAGCACAATCAGGGATATGCATTTTGTCAGACCTGCCAAGGTGAGAAACTATCACTTCACAATTGTTCCTCAAGGTGTCTTTTCTGCTGTTACTGCTAGAACATTTATTGAATATTAATTTCTGGTTATGCTGACATCCTGTGCCAAGGACCTTATTGGGTTGTAGGGCTGAACTGGAAGCTGAGTGTATCTTCAGAGATACTCAGATGCTGTGCTGAATGCAAGTCCAGTAGAATCAATCTCTTTTCTCAATCTCTTTTGCTTTTTTTCATGAATTTTTCTTTTTTCACGCATACAGCTCTGCATATATTTGACAATAGTCACTCTCTTTCTTTAGAACTACCAGTTGTAATGTTATTTGTGAAACAAACTTTGCTCTGGAGTTTGAACTTTTTGCTGCGATATTTCAGCTGTTGCAGCCTGTGGGTTTTGGCAATGCCTGTAAATACCTGCAAATCTTCTTACTGGTTTTTCCAATTGAAGTTTTTCAACACTTGACAAAGTCTGGCACAGGGATTCCAGAAATACTGTAGCTATTAGAAGATTTTCTTTTTACTTTTTTCTTTAGATCTGAGTAAGAATTTTCAGTCAGTCATCACGAAGCACTTTAAACTGTCCTAAGTTTGCCTTTCTTGAAAGTACCACTGCTCTACCACCACCTCATCTCCTTCCCCCAGCACCTGTTTCCACTCCATCTCTTACCAGGCTAAGAAAATCTATATTCTGTACAAGCTTTACTGTACAAACAATGGAGTACCACAGGCAAAATCACTCAGGTAGCTCATGGTAGGGCTCCCAGCCACGCTCCTTATGCTCCTCCAGAACAGACTTGTATCTTGCCCTGTAGCCACCTAGCAGACAGTAGCCAGCCAGCCTGATGAGAAGGGTCCTGGCCATGGACCCTGGGGTAAAGGAAAGTCCCCGCTGAGTCTGGCAGACTGGTCCAGGGGTTGGAGGGAGGTTTGCTGTTAGCTCTTACCCCAGTGTAGGCACCTGTGAAAAACAAAGAATAGTAATCTTCTGGATGAGTCAATTAAAGCCACCAATGAGTAGAAAAGCAAGCGTCTAAAAGCCCTTCAGTAGTCTGAGGCTCATGGGTCTGGAATAAATGAAAGATGAAATATTCAGTTGCCGCAGTAAGACTTCCTGTGAAGAACATTTTATGGCACACAGTGTTTCTCCCTTTCACGTTCATTTTTTCCATCATCATTGTTTATTTCCATCTGATGCTTTAGGTCCGTTGTGAAACGGTCCATTAAAATAATGTAGCTTAATGTTTGGATATAGTTTTCATCTCTCTTTCCCTCCTTCCCTGTCTGTCTCACACACACATGTATTTCAAAAGCATGGACCAGAAGCACAAAACAAGATCACCCACCGGGTGAGGGCTCCTGAGCATGCCAAATTTTGAGTTGCCAAGCAGGTAGATGACACTGCTCTTGGTGTTTTTCAGAGAAGGCTGGCTGACTTACGGGAAAACTAAGTCCTTTCAGGCTTGCAATGAAAGGTGAGCAGAAGCTGTGTTAGGTGATTCTGAGGAAGTAAATTCAGGAAACACTCTAGAGATGCAGAAATGCTGTAGACTCTGTTTCACAAGATCTCTTGCTTTCATGGATGGATAGCGTTTAGAAGCATCTATATATTTCCCTGCTAAATCAAACCTCAAAATGTCTTCTAGGCTGAGACAGAATTTATGTTATCAAAACTGCAGGACCCACTAACTCTAGAGAAAATGGAAAGCAATTCAGTTTTTATTTAGAAATGCAGTGCCAAGTAAAAATAAAACTTAGATTAGTAATGGATGATAGGCATTGAAGGTAAGTTCATAGAGCCAGAATCAGAATGGCATGTCACAAGGATAGAAGGAAAAAGCAGGGTTGTATAATTTTTAAGAAAGAAATTACTCATCTTAAAACTCTGGGTATTAAACAATGAAAATGACTGTGTGAGTGATGCAGCAGTAGAACCTGACAAACGTTTGGGAGATGCTGTTAGTTTATCTCAGGGTCCTGAAATATAACTTTGTTATTGCCACTGGTTTATTACTTGTGCCCAATAATGTTTTTGATAGGCAGAACATTTCCCAGATCTCCAAGGAGTGGTCCAGACTTCACAGTTTAAAATAGATGGGGAAAATATTCAGGGAACATTAACTTCAAGTGGGACTTTCTGCTCTGATTGACAGAATTCATTACAGAAGGTATGTTAGAGTTTTCATGCTCTTGCACTGCTCAGCTGGACTTTAAGCCTCACTTCTCCAAGTGTGATCCAGCCCTGATCCCCCTTCTCCCTGTACTGATCATTTTTTTTTCCTGGTCTTTATGTGACAACACAGAAAACTAGTTTTCATTAGTTTCTTAAACGAAAAGCTTGCTTGTTCCAAACTCTCTGTTAAATCCCATTCAAAATATAACCTCATCTGGGAACTCACTTATTTCCTCTGCTCTCACTCTGCCTTTGCCTGTGAGGTTGGAAGCTCCCCAGGGCCTAGTGTGGTCCTTGGTCCTCACCACCCTTACTTACAGATGTAAGCACCACAGGGAATTTAGCCATACCTGCTTAGGAATCACCAGCCCTCTGGGCTAGATGAGGGCTGTCAAAGACAAAACTCAAAAACCTGATGAAATCAATCACTGGAGGAGGTAACTGCCTTAGCAGTGGCAAAGGAAGTCCTGGAAGTCGCAGTGTTTGGACAGGTCTCCCAAGAAAGGAATTTGCCTACTTACCTAATAAGGCATATCCTACAGTTTTCCTGGAGGGCTGGCTATGAATCCTAAGTTGTTCTTTATTTCTTTAATGGCTTTATTTATAAAGGGAAGCAGCAAGAAACCTCCCTGGGCATTTCCAGGTGCAAAGATTCCTGAAATTTGTGAGTATTTCAAGGAAGTCTGATGCTTATAGATCTGCCTACATTTGTGGCCCACTGGCAACTCAACCCTTCCTAAATGGAAGGTCTATTGTTAGGTATTTATGCATCAGCTGTTTGTACTGGACTGCTCTAAGGTGATGCTCAGAAGAGAAAACACACACAAGCTAATGTTAATTTGGAGGTCAGCCTAGGAAATTGTAAAGGTCCTTATTGGACTTAAAAACCTATGAATCGTAGCAAGTGCTAGCAAAAGGTCACTGGTCACAGATAAAAGGATATCAGACCATCTGGCAGAGCTACTAACACTTTTTTTGTTATAAGGAGGTTAAAATAAAACCTAGATTGGGTTGTCAGATATTGCTCAGTCACTTTTCCCCTTGAATGGTTTCATGCAGATGTTTTCTACCTGCAAGCCACTCCTAAAGATTTACCAGCTACTCAAAGACACCATATAGAGCTTCCTGTGAGCCCATCCCAAACATTTCCCAAAGTCCTGTGCAATAAGCAGTAGAGCAACTTACCAGTCTGAGTGCCTTATGATTTATGAATAACTATGGTTTCCATTAAGCTGCAGAAAGGGGATAGTGTGTTTCACCCTGTGCTGAGAACCCCATTTGTTTCCGTTCCTGTCAGCAGTTTGCATAAGTGAATGATTTTATTTCATGTGAGAGAGAAGGCAAACACACAAGTTATCCCAGCAGTGGAAGATTTGTCAAATAAAGCTTTTAATAATGGTGTTATTTGACAGTTTTATAGTGCTTCAACTTTCGAGCAGTTTGAAGGTGGTAGGTTTTCAATAAAAATTAAGTCCTTATCTAGAAGAAACTCAGTCCCTGTTGTTTTAAAAGAACTAGTCTTGGCTGCATTGGAGCACCTTAATCTACTACTGAAAGTAAATCTCAATCCTTTTCTGTATTAATACATCTTGCAATCCATCATCAGTAGGTGTTCTGTGTATTTTTTTGCCCTAGTATATCAAGGTGGCCTGATAAACCACCTTCCTAACCAAACTTGTTGGGTGATCATTATGTTTCTCACAAGAATAAATTATCCAGTGTAGTTCTCTGCAGCTTACTTAAATAGTCCAGCAGTGTTTCCAGTCACTCTTACTTATTTCTTTAATTTGTTTAAGGGGTCCAGTAAGTTATTCAAGTGAGGAGGAAAGGAACAGGGAAGTTGCCGTGTTTCACAAGGTCAGAGTCAATCCTATCTGTGTTCATAAATCATTGTACATCATAGGATAACCACGTAGTGGCTGAGAACCTGTTACTAGAAATCCAGTTCTTCACTGAAGAACTTGAACAACTGAAGAAACTCAAGAATTGAAAATTGAATAAAGGAGGGATTTTCAGAAGAATCTAAAGCTGCCTGAAATTCCCTGCCAGGTAAACAAACACAAAATTAAAGGTTTATTTAATTTATAGATTGGCTACTTCTGGTATAAAATTTGGTTGATCTTCATCATCCTGCAGAGAAGTTAGATTTTATCCAAGCCTTTTGCCAAAACAATTTCTGAGAAAAAGAGGGCTCTGTAACCTTGATTATGCATTTAATTTGGACAGTCAGAATAATAAACAATGGTATGAGTACGAGTGGCCTCTCTTAGATTGAAATTATCTGCCCAAGTGCAGGTATAGAGAGATTGTGAGAGCCAAGATTTGATGCAAAGAGGTCGTGCCCCCAAATTGTCTTATGAGCTATCCCCACCCTAGTTACACAGGCACACACTAGCTCCAGTAAGCACAGAGCCCTTTCTCAAGCTTAGGAATTCAATTTACATCTTGCTATACCAACAGATATTTACAGGGAGAGTGCTCTGCTGGTATATACCTGGCAAAATTCACTGCCATCCTTTGTCTGCATATCAGACAGAACATCTGAATGCCAGCAGTTTCAGTGAAGTTTAGGGATCATTAGGGTGAAGCCTTTCTACTCGATATTCTCATTAGCAGTGTTGTTAAATCCAAACACACATATGGTGTATTTTCAAATGCAATGCCACAGGTTTTGTTCCAGAGATCTTACAATCTGGTCCAGTAAACAAAATGAGCAGAAGACGGGAGCTGGAGGGAGGAAGGACAAAAACAAAGCAACAAGATTGTTAGCTGATGTGCTGAGGCTCTTTTTACAAGCTTGTGTCTCCCCTGAAAGGGCTTAGGGGAATTTTAATTTTCTCCTTTTCTCTATAACTTGCTATAAAGCTCTTGAAAGAGATTGTTCTGTTTGAAGGCCTTGAAATCTTACAACCAGCTCTAGAAGGAGTTACTAGTTAGGCATGCTCAGTCCCATCAGGCTGCCTCCCCTTCTGCTACTCACTTGGCACCCGTGCCAGTGGAGCACCCATGTGGTTCAAAGCAGCCTCTGTTTAATTCCATGGGAAACCCTCACTGTTATCTGATGACTTGGATTAGCAAGGGTCAGACCGAGTCCTTTTTGTTCAGTATCCCCTTCCTATTGTCAAACCAGAAGAGAGGGACAAGGACTGGCTTTTATTTACAGATGTCTTGAGGCAGTGCCACCAGAGAAAGTCTTTCCATCGACTTTGTGAAAGCTGGATAGGGGCTTGGTCCTGTGCTGTATGTATTGTTTGTTTATTTGATACATAGTCAGCTCAGAGTCTCCCTCACACCTCTTTCTCCCACAGTGCTCAACTCCTCTCTCTCATCACAGAAAGGTCTGACAGGAACTTTCCTGTCTTATCTGTCTCTTTCTCTGTGCTCTCCTCCCCCTCCTTCTCATTCTTTACCTCCCTCTGTCTCTCTCATTCTCTCCCCTGCTGCTCTCAGATGGCTGGCTTTGCTCAAGGTCTGCAGGCTGGCATGGAGTGTGCCTGGAACAATATGTTCCTATTAAATTTACCCTCTCTCATTGTTTCCTGAAATTAAATTGAATTTTACTCTCAAGTTTGTTTGTTGAAATCCCATAATAAAAACATCCCTGAATGCAATCACATTTAGTCAGAAAGCTTTTCAGCATTTATAATGATAAAACACTATTTTAAAAAGGCTTTTTTGGGTGTTTTACAGATAAGGATCAGCATCTTTCTTATTTACAATAGAAATCAATCTCTAGAAGTCTCTCTGAGGTCTGAGTGGCTTCCATAGGTCAACTTCAGTGGCTTTCACGCCGCTCTGGCTGCTCCAAGATCACCAGAATAGACAGAAGCAAAATTCCATAACTCTCAGTCATATTCCTGAGCTTTATTTTGTAACTCATTAAAATACAGACTGATATTAATTCCTTGTATGTATTTAATCAGTATTAGTAAGTTCTGCATTTATGCTACTGGCTGCTTTATACTTATTTTAGGACTGTTAGGTTTGAAAGTAGTCAAAGTCCTCGCAAAGAGAACAGCAATGCTGCTCAGCTTGGACCTTTAAATCAGATAAATGGAGGTGACAGATTTTGGGGTGCTGAGCCACTATGGTTGTGTCAGTGGAAGGAAGGAGTTTTCAGCACTCCTGAAATGCTAATGGTCCGCACGATTCAGGCTCCAGTTTGTGACAGCTGGACAAGAAGGTGTTACTGTTTTGGGAGATAAGTATATAAAATAGTGCACGGTGCACGGCTTAAAACTGCTGTGGTGTTAAAAAGCCACAGGAATATTTTACTGTTTCAGAAACACTCTTCTTTGATTTGACTACAGTTCGAAACAAAACCACAGCAGTATCACCATGGTAATATGTGATAGGATACGTTTCAGAGAGGGCAAAAGACATGCTAAAATTGCAGATTGATCGCCCCGGATGGTCCTGCAGGTTTGGGCCATGCGTTGGCAATTCCAGCATCTCAAAAAGTAGAACACTGCTGTAAGAATATGCAAAACTCGAGAGCCATGCTGTGCCTTTCTCTTATGCACCCTGCACTTGTTTTATATGCCGAAGACATCTTGACATCAATGGGGTGTTTTCAGAGCAGAATATGTTTGAAGTTTGTAGTAGAAATCCATTGTAGAGAGAAGAGGAAAACGTGAATGTCGGCAACAGTTTGACAGATCTTTTTCCAGTCGTGTTTCAGAAGATCCAGAGCTCAGCTTTTTTATTACCAATGGTAGAGTTCATCAAAGCAGACTGATGAGCCTGGCCAGTTATGATTTTTCTGAAGTCTGCCTGCAATTTCTATTCATTACCTTATTAGAGTGGGCACTGCAATACAAAAACCATCTTGCACCGGGGATGCGGTGTCCTGTACAGACACCCACACAAAGGAGACAGATCTTCTCTGGCCAGCTTGCACAGCAGACAGAGGGTTAAGGACGAGAATGGACCAGAGGATCCAAAATCTATTGGTACAGCTTTGTTAATAACAGGCAGGGTATTTTACTTGCAAGTAGTCAAGAAGGAAGAAGAAAAATGAGACAGGCTGCTGTTTGCAGGCTACCTTATTAGGCTGACAAAGCAACTCTTAGTGGGTTACCCTGACAAAGGTAAGCTTTGGGGGAATGATCTGGAGAAGCAGGAAGCTATAGCAGCTGTTGACATTTTGTCCGAGAAACAAATTGAGAGATCATGGAGGAGCAGAGAGATGATTACAGCAGTGAAAGCAGGAAGTGGCAGCAGAGGAAAGCAAGGCATCGACATCTAGAAGTGTTCAGCAAGTACCTCCTGTCCATTTCTACTGCCGACTTTTCTTCATTAAAGTGGAAAGGCTTGGCAGCAACTGGTGTATCTGGAAATACCTGGATAGCTTCTTTTCTCAGCTACTAGAACAAATCTCCATAATAAAGTCTCAAACAAAGTAACTTGCAGCAGTTAGGCAGCTGATTTCCATTTGAGAGCTTCTATAGCTTGGCCCTGTTTTAAGGGGAGATGTAGATAACCCCAGGTTATCTACTTGCACTGACCTCAGCTATAAATAGGAATGAAGGCAGCACTGAAGGCCCAAGCATTGCTACATAGTTTGAGAATAAGCTGAACAAACCTTTGCTTGAACAAATCAAAGGATATAATCATAAGCTGCTGTTGCAGAGGACAGAGTAATGATGTGCCAGTGATTTTTATTGCCTTGGGTTATAAGACCTTGAGGGACCTTATGGTCTTCCCTTGGACCTGAAATATTTCCACAGTTCAGCGCTAGCCACTAGATATAGAATGGCAAAAGATTACTTCTCCATCACCTTAAAGATAAATCTTGAGACCATGGCAACCTTTGGGAGAAAATATAATTGTCTTTCTAATTAAAATTGATTTTTTTTTTTTCCCAGTGAATGTGCCCTTCTATTGCTATCCCAGCTGTATAACTGACTGTATCTCCCTTATTACAACAGATATTTATGGTCATCAATTGACAGCATACTCAGCACAGTAGCCAGTGTGTCCAATACTGGCTTTGGCAACAGATCACAGGCCGGTTAATCCCTTTGGAACATCCCCATCTCCCTAACTAGAGCTGAGAATGGCTGTGGGATGTGGTTTTCCTTGTTTATTGGGCTGTACCTGTGGGTGTTTCAGGTGACATGTTAAGTAAAAGCATCGACCACGGGACTAAATTCCTCAGTCCTATTGTCAAAAGCAATTAGGTACCTCCCTCCTTCAAACATCTTCAAAAAGTCCTGGGATTCATAGTTTGTGTATGAATACCAGCCTCGAATAGAAACATTTCCAGAGCTATGATGTTAGCATTCTTTACAGATTTCTTTGCTTGATTAGCTCTCTCAGGGTATAACTTCCTAACGGTCTGTTTTGGGCTGATGCTTCTGAACAGGATTGTGATGTTGTGGTTTGGTCTTCAGCAGTTTTGTACCGCAGTGAGGTAAGAGGCATCGCTGTGTTGCACACCTTACTGTACTTTAAAGGATAATGAGAAGCTCTTGTGTATGTTTTCAGGGCTGGTGCTTTTTTAGTAGGAAGCTGGGAAGAGAGAAAAGTGAAATGTTTCCATCTGTGAACTAAAGAAAATACACTTTGGCACTTTTGATATCTAGATTTGTTGAAGTATAATAAACATGATATTTCAAAAGACATTTTAGAATGATACCTCAAAATACCCTGCAAGTTTAAAGGTGATGGAAAATGCATCATGAGAGGGAGAAAAAACAAACACACCACACCACCCCCCAAAAAAACCAAACAAACAAACAAACAAAAAAACACACAAAAATTTTTTTTTTAACTCCCTAAATTATACAGCAACAAAAGATGGAAATGCTTGCAATAGTTTCATTGAATAGAACTAAAACAGTTGAGCAGGCTGAAGAACAGTTTTGCTCCCACTGGACTTCTGTTTTCCCTGCTCTTCATGTGTAGTACATCCTCTGACAGGTTGCAAATGTAACAACCTCCAGACTTGAGTCATGGGGAAGGATGGACACTCTCTTCCCCAATGCTAAAAATACCGCTCTCACTCAGGGTGCCTGAGGAGCAATTCTCCATCTAGTAACTTTGTGTTGCTTTGCTGGCTGATACTGAGGGAACACACTGGATACTGATTTATTCAGCCTGGAGTCCTTCAGCATGACATGACTAACCCGAGTGCAGTAAATGGGCTCAAATAAATGCTAGCATTATATGAGGCACCGTGGTTTATGACGTATGGGATGCAGGTCTGGGCTGCTGGTCCTGAAAATGAAGAGCTCCATCACCAGCCTTCGTACTGTTGAGAACTGAGCACAGGAGAGGATTTCATGGATTACTTGCTGGTAGAAAGAGATGCCTTTTCCTTATCCTTTATTGTCTGAATGTTCCTTTTTTAAGGTGACAGTAATTATTTAACTACCCTTCCAGGAAGTAGATTTGAGATCTTCTTTTCAACTTGTGGTGAGAGCTATATCAATACTCTCAGATTTAGGGCAGTGGAGGTGAGGGAGAAATAACTCAGTAGCTTGGCTAAACCTAACTGAACATATTAGTTATGAAATATTTAAACCATCAATATCACACATTGATGTGCAAAATGTTTAATTATGTATCATTTCAGTTATTATTCATGTTAGATCTTAGACCTTAAGATGTACATACGTTTAAAAAATAGCTCAGGAGATGTATCAGGAGTGTAGAGCAGCATGAAAAATCTGAAAGCTGGCTCTACACTTCTGTCTTGAAAGAGTTCTTTTTTTTTTAACTCCCTAAATTATCAAATCCTATTCCGAGGGTTCAGTGCAAACAATGTTTCTACCTCTAGTAAATGTTTCTGGTAAAACAAGACCATTTCAAAGGAAGAGTTTCAAAGTTTTAAGCTTAATGCCTCTTCTATTCTATTTAGGTCCATATGCCGTTTCCGTCACTGCATCTTAAGTGTGTGTAACTAAGTGTCTTCCAGGATTGCATTAAGCAGCACGACTACCATCTGTCAGAAGTGGTTTGTTCTCACTTCCCAACAGCAAAATTGTATGTAGTGTCATGTACGTATCCGCTAAGTACTTGCTAGAGAAGGCAGGAATGGATTGTTTGGTGCTTGTACTAGAAGATGGCATGGGCTATGCTAGGTCACCCTTTGCTCATTCACTGTAGGGCAGTGGGATCCTTGCCTTCCCAGGGCACCTGGTTATACCCACAGTGCTGGCTAGTGGGGAAATTTCCTCGCTGTCTGTAGGACTGCTCATGTGAATAATAACCCTAATGAGGGAACAGGCTGTTTGGGTTCTGGGCCTGAAGTCTCACGTTGCTATATTTTTATCTGAATGCTTTCAGAAATGCTGCTGTGAAAAGCACTCTACCTGTTTGTTTCTGTAGCTACCTGTGGTGCAGCTGCATGCCCCTAAAACTGTGCATTGCCAAAGCTTTTGCTGACAATTCATAAGCCAGGGACAGGTGAGCAGAAGTTGTGAGGAGAACAGAGTTTTGAAATGCTTCTTTATTACTTTTTAAAATCCTGGAATAAAAAGATATGCCAGACATGTTTACTCTTTACCACCTGTACAGCAATAAACAGCGAAAGGTGTAAAGTAGCCAACTTCCAGACTATTAGAACTTGTTTACAGGGGCAGAATCTAGTCCAGCTGTAGGAGCAGCTCATCTCAGTCACCCCGATGCAGCAGCAGCAGCAGCGTCCCGCAGTGACTGCTGAAGCGAACGCTAACGCACGTGTCTCTTGTTTTCACAGAGATCAACACATTACTTTCTTCTCATATTTAGAAGGCATTCATAGACAGGATTGCTGATGCCAGTATCCAGTTTCATCTTTCAATTAGAGATTTGCTTTTCCTTACAAACCAAGGGCTAGTAGAATTAACGTAAGCTAATTATCACTATTGGACTGATCTTCCTGTGAAGCCTGGAAAGCAAGGCTGTTACATTTCATTGGAAATTTGCATACACAGTTGCTTTGTGATTGGATAGCTTAGTTTTGGAAGTCTATGTTGAGGCTTATACAGGCTCAGCTGCTCAGAAGTTTCATAGATTTTAGCTGCAGCAGCAGCATTTGTGTCAAATAAGCTTTAGGTGTATTTATCCGGACACCTAAGCTGTGAGTTAGAGATGCTTGTTGGACATGGTTCGAAACTTTGAGTCTGGGTTGATGATCCTTAGTCTCGTATTGCTGGTTTTTAGTTGGAGATGGCTCTCAGTGGCTGTCTGATGCAAGCGCTGCTGGCGCAGGTTGGACACCTCGAGCAGTGTAACAACCAGAGTGCGGTGCCTGCCTTTCTTCCTTGCTCCCTGTCTAGGTGCATTATCTGCCGTGGGAGTAAAACTGTGTTAGTTCGGACTGTTTGTGTCATGGCACAGCCCCAGCTCCTACCTCTGTGCTGTCTCTCAAGCTGTCTTTAGTCTCTTCAGTTTCTGCAGAGACTTCAGGTGAAAATACGAACTATTAGTGGGACAAATTAGTTGAATTTCAGCTCTGAATTTTCCTCTCTAGGAGGGTGAGATCTCCTCATTTGTTCTGTACCTCCGCCGGAGCCAAGTAAATCCTCCTCCTTGGTGATGCAGTGTTCAGTTAACAACCGAAGTGAAACACTCGGTGTAAACGATGTGCCCGCAGGCTGCCTGCAATGCAGTTCTGCAAAATATTATTTGTAGATTCTAAGTACAGTCTGTGTTCTCCTGCACAGAAGGCCTTTCTTGCACATCCCACCACTTCAAAGCATTTGAGAGATTTAACCACATTACAAAGCGGTGGGTTAGGGAAATTTACATCTTACCTCTGTAAGTTAACACTGCTTCCCAGCAAATGACACTTTCTTATCTGCCCAGGCAAGATCTGCAGCTTCTAAAATCTATTCACAATGGCTGCACTGCATACCAGTTGCCAACTTGTAAAGCTTTTCTGAACACTGTCGTGGCTCCAAAGGATTATTTATTGAACAGTCAAGCTTGTGAAATCTTCCCAAAAGCTGCAATGCAAAGCTGTCACAAGCTTGATTCTATTGAAAATTCTTTACAGAAATGCAATCCTCCAGGAACAAACAGGGCATTCAGGTCCCACCAGCCTTGTAAGAGCATTTCCCTTCCCCATGAGTAATGACTAACAGAGACAATGTGATTTTCCATTGCCTTACAGAAAGTTTTCTCATCTACTGCAGCAAAGTGCAAGTATAAAACATCTCCCTGTTCACAGGAATTCTGTCTGTGTCCTGCCTCCTCAAAGGGATACAGGGCACCATGGAAAAGGCACTGGAGAAAACAGCCCAAGAGCTTGACTCGTGAATTCATGTGTGTGATGGTACATGATTGACACGCTCAACAAGGATTGAAAGCAGCACATGTTGGCAATAGCTTTATAGGTGTTCCTGCACTTTTCCGTTTGATTTCAGATGTGTTAGTGACAGCTGGGGATTCCCTATTCTCAAGTATTACCTTGTTAGCTCTATTCCTCCTTTGAAGGAGGTACCGTTGACTGTAGTAGATAACATAGGTCATTTTAAACCAAAGACATTTTTGTACTTAATTTTGTCCTTTCTTTGCCTTGGCCGTGGTATTTTCATAACGAGTAACACACCATCCCGAAGAGAGGTAAAATAGCACCACGCTACGCATGGGGTCCACAAGTATTTTTTAATACTCTTAATTGGAACTGCTCGGGTTTACTTCACTTGGACCAGGATTTCACCTGATAGCAGAGCTCTGTGATTATCTGGGCCATTGTAGACTTTG
Source organism: Chloroceryle aenea (assembly GCA_013399075.1). Lineage (NCBI taxonomy): Eukaryota > Metazoa > Chordata > Aves > Coraciiformes > Cerylidae > Chloroceryle > Chloroceryle aenea. The sequence continues at coordinate 887,571 of VWZY01010114.1, forward strand.
GCTAATCCTGAGATGAGGTTCTAGTTTATACACGCTGCTCCAGTATTGTATTATAAGCTGTGCCAGCCAGGGACATTTGGTGTGTCTTGCTTTCTTTTGTGTGCCCACAAAGGATGTGTTAGAGATCTAAAAGTACAACATAAAAGTACAAAGAGCAAGAACACAGAATGTGGCGCATCGCACGTGACTGCCTGTTGCAGATTTACACGGGAAGGATGGAAGGACCAGTACAGACACAACTCTGGGTTTATCAGATCTATGACACCATGAAATCCCAACAGTGCACAAACCTGTAAAGCTCTGTATAGCAAGTTGTTCTCTCAGTGACAACCCAGTTGCCCACCCCATTCGGTGGCTGCTAACTGTAACATGTATGGCAGTCTCTGCAGCTGCACCCCCCAGTCACTCACACTGGAGTGTGAGGTGTCCGTGGGTCTGCCAGCGTGGCAATAGATGCAGGAGAAGGACCTTTTCAGATGATACAAAGTCTCAGCTGTACTCAGTGAGATTCTACCCATGGGATTGGGGGGAAAGAGGAAGCCTGCCAATATTTTTAAGCTTGGTAGGCTGAGAAAAAAATGCATTCTTGAGCATAACCTTCTGTTTGCAATTGTAAAACAGGTTCCTTTAGCAGGATGGGTCTAAAACTTAGTTGGCCATTTTTAAGGGGCAAAAAAGAAATAATAAAAAAAGAATGTTTTTTTCCCAGCACCCCACAGCAATCAAACTGACTTCTGTACCGGTGCATGCATTTTAAGTGGGCAGTTTCAGTGCTAGCATGGTGTCGTCAGGGCACAAAATTCAGCCAAGATGCAGCAGACCATCTGCCAGAAGGAAAACCAGGGGGGTTAGTGACAAAAAGCCTCTAAGCTTGTGGGAGGGGTGGGAGCATTGCTGGTTTGCTGGAGTTCAGAGCTCTGGCAAACAGCATCCGCTGCGGTAGCTCCTGCCAAAAGGAGGAAAAGGAGGCAGCAGAAGGGCAGTGAGTTGGATGGCTTGGAGAGTGACATTCTTTTGTGTCAGAAGTGGTCAGTATTTTACCAGCTGAGTTCCATAAATTGGCCCTGGGCTGTCAGTGCTAGTGCCAGCTGTTAACTTTGTAGCAGCCATAATCTCAGCAGGGACAAATAGGGAAAGATGTATTGACAAATGGCACAGAGCATAATAAACTGCTCATCTTTATGAATGCTGGGATCCAAATGATCAAAACAGATGTACAGTTTCCAGATCTTAGCTGCACTGTCAGAATATTCCTGGTTTCCTCTTGCACAGTCATCCATAATGAAAAGAAAACAAGCAGATTTGCCTTTCTCTTGGGTCTTTCTTTATTGCTCACTCAACATTAATTACAGAATATTGTTGGAATAACAGACTGGCAGGCACCAGCACCCTGAACGGAGGATGTCGCTTACTCCTTCCCTTACTGCTTCACTGTGCACGCAGCATGGAGCTAAAACTGTCCTCAGTACAAGCACAGCATTGACATGGTCATCTGAAAGCATAATTTCTGCCTACCACTTTGTAAATTTAAGTTATCCCACAAAAACGTGTCGTGTTGCAAGGCGCCGGGAAGGAAAAGGAGTGAAAGCTGCCATTTTCCCATTGAAGCCATAAAAAAGGAGGTAGGGAGCCAAAGTGAAAAAATCTTTCATTCAGAGCAGTTAACACAGTGATTTCTTCTATTTTCATGTCAAGGGAATTGTAGAGGGTGAAAAAGAAGACACTGTGAAAATATATGCCTTTAAAAATATTTGGACACAAAAATTCTCTCCTGATTTATATGTGATTTGCAGGTTCATCAAAATGACTTTTATACTTAGTGTTGCCTGAAGTGTTTGGGGTCATTAGGGACTTTTCAGCTTATCAGATAAATCCTATGTATCCTGCCTTGCTGTTTGACTATAGCATTTTTTAAAAGACTTGTCAAGTCAATGGGTTACCACATCCCTAAGGCAGTGCATTTAATAGTTATAAAGTGCTGTCCTTTGCTAAGTGAAATACCGAGTGCCGAGAAGAGTATAAAATTCCTAAGCCATAAGCAAAAAGATGAGTTCTAATATATTTCCCCTGTACAATAGGCATAAGAAATTCAGAATACAGCCCATTTTTACTCTACCCAGAATGGTAAGCATATTCCTTATTAAATATTAATATTATCAAGCTGATGCATTAAGTTACAAGCAGAAGTGACTGAAAAATCAGAACATCTTGAATCTTAAACTGCCCAGTTAATTGAAGCCTACCCTCGTACAAATGGTATGACTAGCACAATTTCCCACTGGACTTCAAGTCATGTTCCAAGGGAATTCAGCCTCTCTCTCTGGGTCTAGGCTTCCAGAAAAGCCTCAGATTACTGCCAAGGACTTAGTGCACCCTGTGCTGCTGAGGGCCAGCCATGGAACTAGGCATTTTTAAAGCTTGTGGACAGAAACCGGCACAATTCTTACCAATTTGCCCTCTGCCAACCATTAGATAGCAGTGATGAATCTGAAAATCCCCCGACTCTCATCTTTAGATGACTAATACTTAGTAACTGGCCTCAGTGAAGCTGACAAGAACTGTGCATCTCTGAGATGGCACCCTGCAAGTCAGAAGATCCACACTCTCTGAGATGAAGTAGTTGTGTGGAATTGAAATCCTCTGAATTTCAAGGGGTTTCTGTTGTCTTTTTCTATAAATCAGTGAGAGAAAATACTTCAAGCCACACAAATATTTCCTTTACCCCACTTTGTTATACCTTCTGTACAGAAGCCTGACACATTGGGAAAATTATTTTAAGAAGCACTTTTCTTCCCTTGCAGTATCCCAGAACCAGGAGCAGAGTAAGCAAGAATCAGGACTTGCGTTCACAAAGGAGATCTTGTTTTTTTTAACTTTCCTGTGGCTTGTTGGCAATGTAAAAGACACTTTAATACTTAAAATAATTCTAAATCTCTTAAATTAGAAATAGTAATTATACTGATTTTTTCTGGGTATCTGCTGGCTCAGTCCAAGAAGCAGAATCATAAAAACTCTCTCCTGCAGCCTGTCGAGAGAAATAATATTTAGTGGGTGTTGAATTTCATATGATTCAGCTCAGTCTTGAAAATTGGCAAACCTTTTATGCTCAATTAGATTTAAAATCTGCTTTCAATACCTCATTCTTCATAGACCTGACTTTTAATGGAACTTGGAGACAAAGCAAACGCTGACCTCCTCAAGTATGGATATCTGCTGTCCTTCTTACTGGAGCAAAGCCTCAGACAGAACCACTGGCTTAGTGGGTTCAGCTGAGCAGTCCAGAAGAATGATCTTTTGGCCCAAAATGCCACAAATAGCATTGCAGAAGAGTACCTTAACTACATACTGTTCAAGTCAAGCGTGCCTGAAGTTACATGGAAATGCCATCAGATTTTAATGCATTCTCTTAGTAGCTATCTAAGATAAAGTTAACCACAGCACGGATTACGTTAAGGCAGAGCACACAATTAATATTACTTCTAGTTTTGATACCTTGCCAAGTCAGGATGCTCTGAACTGGAGTGAGTGTTTGGCTGTACGGGGCTTATTTTTCTCTGCTTTCCTTTACATTTATACTAAAGGTAAATTCCAGATGTGTGACTTCCTCTGCTGCATGATACTCAGTCTTTACCTTTCACTTTTTGTCCATTTGGCATCATTATCTGGCACCAACTCAACTGGAACACCACTTCTGCTTTTTACTGCATGATAAAAACTTTGGTTACTGTCTTTTTGGCTTTGGGACACGATGCTCCCTTGTAACCTCTTACTGCCTTTATTTAACTCTGCCCAAATCAAAGCCATTGGACTGTCAATAAATTTTAGTTCCTCTAACAAGGAAGATGTAGACAGAAAGGATTTGAAGAGGGTTTGGGTAGGTTATGAGATTTGACAGTGTGTAAATTGAGTTTGTGAAAATTGTTCTAACTTTTTAATGCTACTTGATCTTCTCTGGAGGTTATAAATAACACATGGGATCCTGTAGAGATTATAAACCTGGCACATCTAGATTTTACTCAAGACCAAAAGTAGAAATTACTTATCTGCTGGATAATGCTGTTCTCACAAGGTGTCCATCACAATTTTAGAAACCTAAGTAATGCAATTTAATACAGCTAGGCTTTTAAAATGTGTCTTCAACTGAAAGCATTTAAAGGATATTTATTCTAACGGTATAATCTTTATCTGGTTCATTCCACCATCAAAAAGAAACAGCTCTTATCTTGGAAGTTTACACTTTAAATAGACAAGAGAGACAGAAAACAGGCACATAGGAACATGATTGTCCCTGTCTTGCAGGCAGGGATGAGACAGCCTGTTTTCTCTGGCCCTTTGCATGAGCTTTTTTTCAAGCCGAAATCAACTGTCCTGACATCAGACCGATTTGGTTTTGTTTATACTGCCACCAAAATTCTCAGTATTTTTCCAGGACAGGTGATGATACAGTAGCACTTTTAGTCAGCCAAGTAATAGGCCACATACAAAGAAACCCAGAAATGCTCAGGATTAATCCAAGTCTGTTTTAATCGACTGTAATGAGTGTCCACTATTGATTTTACAGAAGCTGAGGTGGGACAAGTGATCTCTTGCAAGTTACCACTTGTAAAATCCTAGTTTTGCTCATGAACACATTTATTCAGAAGGGTTTTTTGGGGGCCTTCTAAGCATCTGGCTTACTCCTTATATTTCATTCTTGTGTAATGAAACCTGTTCACAAGCATTCACTTGACTATTTCAGAATTCTGCTTGCCTGAATTTGCTATTACACAGGATTGTGAGTCATTATACAGTCATTGCAGGGGTTTCCTGCATGTGCAGAATAGCCTTCGTCTCCTCTGGTGTTTTGTTGAGCCTTACTGAGAAGTCTGCACTTCCTCAGTGTATCTTCTATGTAATTATAACATTGCTGCTGCTAATGAGTTCTGAGTTATTATATGGCATTTAGTTAGTAAGGTAATATTGTTGCTGCTGGAAAAGTCAGAAAATATAAGGGAGAGAAGAGCCCAAGATTAATTCAGGGGTGCTTATTTTCTTACTGTCTGTGGTAACGTAAACCCTTTTTTCAAGAGGTTGAGCAGTCATTGCATACAAAGGAAAATGACACCGGAGAAAAACTGACTGAATTTGAACTTCTGTCCTCTTGGATCCTATGGATCTATGCTTTTTCCTAACTCAGGTACACTGGGATATTCAGACACCAGACTTGAGCTTTGAGGCTGCTTTTTTCCCAGGGGTCCAGAATGTCTCACTGCACTGTGTGCTGACACCTGTTTCCTATGGAATTCTGTTCTGGGGCAGAATTATAGTTCGGGGTGAGCTCTGACTGAAGCTGCATATGTGTTTTTTCTGGAGTGTAACAAAGTTTGGACATACTCTGCAGCTGTTCTCCATGCTGGGCCTCCATTCTCTATTTGGATTTCTGTGTCTGTGAAACATTAAAATATCAAATATGGTTGGAATCGGGCAAGGTGTCCAAGATTCTTCAAGACAGCCATAAAGAGACTCTGTGAATGTATGTGTCTCTCCTTTAGGAAACAAAGCAATAACATCCTTCACCATGTCAGGCAGTGAGAAGTTGAGCCTATGTTGCTGGGGTGATAAGGACTCCATAGTCAACACTCCCAGTAGCTTTTGGTACAGGCTGTGTGAAGCAGATGAAACCCTTACCTCTTCAGCTCCTTTAATTCAAAGGCTGATCAGATCCTGGGAGTCCTGGTCCCTTCTCTATGGCACTGGGAATGGAGCACACAGAATTGTGAGGGTGTGCTCTGTACATCCCAGGCTTACCAACGACTTTTTTTAATCTTCATAGCAATCAGCTCTATTAAAACTTCTCCTCAATTCTTGCTGGTTTGGGTTTTTTAAGTGGTAGTTTAATATACTGCAATTTAAACCAGTAATCCTAAAATCTAGCAGAGCAGCTACGAGTGGGGATTTACCTGAAGAAGTGCATCCATTACAGAGATGCTGTGTTGGGTATGGGGGTAACATACCTTTATCCCGTCCTTGCGTGGTGCCACAGTAGTAAGAAGCTACCCTGGGAGGAGGGCCAGGAAATACAGGCAGTGGGATAGAGCCTGAACATGTGAAAGAGGAGGAGGAAAAGCTGCACGCTAAGCAAGCACAGATGGCATGGCAGTGTGGGACAGCAGGGCTTGTTGGAGGCAGTGTTAAGTAGACAGTTTGGGAACTGGCTGTGAGTTTTAGCAGCTGATTCAGTCAAGCCACCTGCGCATAGCCTGGTTCCACCTTATTTTGCCTGCTGCAAATTAAATGGAGTGGTTACTCTGGAAGCTTGCATCTGATCTGATGCTACCAAGACTGCATAAGTGCGTGTACAAGCATGTATACCTCGCTATGGGAATGTAAAATATAGGATTAAGGATATGTTTTAGCAACAGAAATAAGGAACTCAATTTGTCTCACTTTCACTCCACCTTCTGATCTGATCCCAAGATTCTATTTTTGATATACCAACATAAAAACACTTGAGAGAAAGAGATTAAAAAACCTTTTAGGTCATTATTATATTGATTTGGGGTTTGGATGATTAATTAGAGACTAATTATCTGGGTTTTGAGTGGCGTGATCATAAAACTGTAAAGTGTTGTAGAAAAGATCAGTGCATTTTGTTACCTCTGAATGCATTGCTTAGTTTCAGAAGCACGGTCTATATAAACTGAGCTCTCCTCTATTAACCCAGATAAAAATTCTTCCCTCTTTGTCAGATCTCAGGTGTATTTTCTTTCTTAGAGAGAGGTGCAGGGGATTAAAGGTTTATGTATAAGAAGCTACAACTGGCTTTTTGGGCACTTAGTATGCTCTAGAGGCAATAATATCTAAACCATTCAGGGATAATTGCGTTAGTTGTCTTTTCTCCCAACTAAATTATTTGAGTACATTAACAGTCAATTTTGTGTTGACAGGGCATGAATTTCTACTGTTGGGATTAGAAAGCAGAGCATCAGTCTAAACTTTCAATTCTAAGAGTACCTCGCTGGGTCAGGGACATTGTAGATGATACATTACAGATGGGAGAGAGAGAGAGCTCATTTTTGCAGTAATAGGAGGCAGGGAATTTAGCAACACATAAACCATATTTCTAGCTGGAAATGTTTCTTTTAACCCAATACAGCTTCAGATCACAAGCCACTCCTTCAAATTAGATTGTTAATTTTTAATGCAAGTAGCAATTACTGATGTGACAGCAGACCTGATCTTGCTCCCATCAAATGCTGTGGGAATGCAGGCATTGGTAGCACAGGGGGAGAAGACAGCAGGTAGAAAGGCAGTTAACAAGGCATGATGTATGTCATCTATCTGTGTTTTCATCTACCTAGGTGAATGCCAGTGATATGTACTTCATGGCTTTCGACACTAGAAGGCCATTTTGGACATGTCTGAAGAACAGTTTAAGAATGGGTGACTTTGTTTGACATAGTAATGCCTTGTTTCTGATCCAATTGCCTGTGAAAATTTCCATAAATTCACTTTTTTTGTTGAAGGCAAGCAGCAGCCACAATACAGCCCAAATTAAAAGTGGATCCCATCTTCACGCTACCTACATTCTTGTTCACTTCTGTTGTTTTCTATCTTCTGTCTCTTTGGCAAGACTTTTCTCCTCCCTAGAATAATACTCTAACTCCTCCTTGCACGATTGCCTGTTCTTGATGTCTTCCTTTTGCTGCATCTTCAGGTGCCCGTGGCAGCTGTCTACCCTGTAATCTGCTTCCCCTTGTTGGGAATACAGGCGGCACCTCCTTTCTTTTTTACTACAAACAGTGACTCCTAATGGTCACCAATTTCCCTCTCTGATGCCCAGAAGCCCAGTCCTTTCCTGACCTTGCAGGTTCAGCATGCAAAGATGTCATTCAAATAATGCAATTTACCTGCCAAGAGAGTGAACTATTTTGAGAGCTGTTATTTACTAGGCAGAGCAGCAGCTTCCCAAATCTGAAAGCAATAAAAATCTGCACACACATACAAAACAGAAATGGGCAAAATGATGTGGTATTAACTTTGTTTCTGTTTTGTCAAAGCAAAGGGACAGAGAAATAGACCAGGCAGACATCACACCTGACCCTTAGACTAGAATTCAGTATAGAAAGGTGTTCAGTGTTCAGTGACTCTGAGGAGAGGTTGAGACTGTTTCAATTCATCCAGCACTAATCTTTTACCTGTGACTTAAATGTTACTGCATGTAAAGTGAAAGTCCAAATAGCCCCTCTCAATGTTGTGAAAGGGTCTTTGCTAATTGGAGATAAGAAGCAAAAATTAGGGAATATCAGGGTAGCTGTTGACAGTCTTTGTCTGAAGCAATGATTTTGTGCAATTAGAATGAAAAATAATTGTTTAATTAGAGCTGTATCTTCTTGCAGTAAGAAACAGAATCAGTGTTGTATATAATTTGGCAAATTCCTGTTTGAAAGCATTAAGGGTGATTCATCCCCAGCTGAGCTAATTGTTTGTACTCCCTCCACAGTCAGCAAAGAAAAGCCACTGCCACCTCCACCCCATTCTAAAAATCTCTTTTAAAGGAGAGAGTGTTTGCAAAGCCAGTAATATGGCCAGTTCCCAACTCCTGAATATTTATTGCATTGCAAAACTGGGCTGAAAATCTCGGTGGCTGTGATGAACAAATTGTGAAAACATTTGATCTCTTAAGGGCTTTAATATTTTTTATAAAGTGGGATTATATTGTTTGCAACATCTTAGATTGGACTGGTTGTGTCAATGGAGTTTAATTGCGATTGCTCAGTGTGAGTTGGACGTGGCTGTAACTAGCAGCTAACTGATGAGCAACAGATTGTCAGCTTCTGCTTTTCCATAGGGGAGTAATATAGCTTTTCACACGGAAGGAAGATTTGTCATCCAACGTACTGGAGAGACTGACATTGTTTCATGTTGTGAACTTCACTAAGTGAGCTTCTGAGGACTGCTAGGCAAACTGTTGCTCCACCGTATGTAGAAATTCTGCACGTGTGGCTATATGGCTGAATGCAGCATATTGCTTCTGAGCAGTCTGAAAGTAAGAAGCTGTTGTAAATCCCAGATCTAAATTCAGATCGGGATGCGAAGGTTTGATGGGTACTTGTGAGATTTTGGTGTGGACCTCCTCCCACACTTGTTAAATGAATGATGGAAATTAGAGAAGTGTTCTTCTTTAGGGGCTAGATCTCAAAACCTGGGTATGTGCTTTTATAGTAAGAGGTAGGGCCATGTTGTGGCAGCTCTTTTTAGGCATTAGTCACCATTGAATTCACTGTGAAATTCTGCATAAAACATGATAGCATGCTGTGACATACAGCAATTGCTGTGATGGGATAGAAGAGTATGGAGAAAACATATTAGAAATGCAGTGGGTAAATGAAGTTGACATGCCACATGGGATATTTTGAACTACATTTCACATTTCAGAGTAGAAAAATCAATGTAAAGGGAAAAGAACTTTTACAAAATGAGTATCAGGGGCTGATCGCTCTTGGAACTTCTTTTTGGTCTCTGTTATCTAGCTCCAGTGTATAGTGAAGGATGTTTTTTGTGTCTGTAATATATTCTGATGCTCTCTTTATAGTGAAAGAACAGCTGTTGAGCAAAAATTCTGCCCTTGGCAATATCTGTTAATTGATGTGTTTCCTCCAAAAAAAACCCAACCGACCCACAACAAAAATAAAAGAAAAAAAAAAAATGGAAGGAAAGGTGTTTAATTTCTAAATACATTAGGTGATCTCAAACTGTTAAAAGTATTTAAGAAAATAATTTTATTGCCATTGTTTTTCAGAGACACGCTCCAGTTTGTGTTAATGTTATAACTGGGACTAAGTGGGTTACAGCAGCCAGTTTGATTCTGCTGGTGCCTGAGACAGGGGTGGCAGTGGCAGGAGCCTGCTCCCTGGGAGGGAGCTACAGGCTTTCAGCCCCTTCCTCTCTCAGACAAACCTGTGCCAGCTGGCAGCACCTGCAGATGGGTAGAGATGCTCTCGCTGGGCAGAGCCACTGGAAAGGAAACTGGTGTTAACTGGACGTCTGATTTTTCAGTTGTCCACAGCCGTGCTAGGAAAAGCTGTTTATTGTGCAGGGGAATTCAACATGCTGGAAATGGATGCTCCCATTAGGTCAGCTTATTTGCCCTCCAGCCAGTTTGAAATTGTCCTCTATTCTGTTTTCCAGTGATTGACTTTGTCCAATTTTAACTGACCCAAATAACCAGGCTTTCATTTTCCTCTATTTTTTCAATCCAGTTCTGCTTAAATCTTTCCTGTACCTGATCTGAATTTGTCTTTTCTTAATTTTGTGGTATAACTGGGGTAAAAGAGAAGGGGAGAAAAATCTAGAAGCAATTATAGTTTGTGTGCTTTTCTATCTTTGAGTTTCCCTGGAAATCAAGAAGAGCTTTATTTATTATCATCATACTGCACTGCTAATATTGCATCCACTAAGCCACTGGGGAATCCAGATGAAACAATCTGATCTGGTTCACATCCTGTCTGGAGCAAGACAGCAGGCTAGGTCTTGAATGCAGCAGCAGACAAGCTCTTGCAGTACCTAATCAGGAAAAAGAACCAGAAAAACTGTTCTTGTGAAATTCCCATCGCAATTTTGCCGCTAGAAGTTGTTCAGATAAGCTCCAGATAACCATCCAAGCTTATAAGTGCTCATCTGCACCATCTCCAGGTGGTTTTTGAGGTTCAGTCATCACTAATGAAAAGATGTGATTGAAAGCAAAAGAAGATATGAAATGCCCTCTCCTCTAAGCCCCGAGCTATCACTCACTGTAACAAAACATTGCTGATAACACTGCTGGCCACTTTTCTCTCTCCTTCCCTCAGTACCGAGAATAGAGAGTGAGCTATCTTGCTGATTCTACAGTTAAAAAGGAAAGACATTCATTTGTATCGTTACTTACCAATAATTATTCATTTAAGTCTTGGCAAAAGAGGATCACAAAATTCCAAGCTGGTGGAGGAAGTTCAAAGCTCTACAATGTGGCACAAAATCTCATGCAGAAATTATGTCCTGTGAAATGTTTGGCCACGGAAAGTTCAAGTGTCACCCAGCTGTAATTATAGCCTTGGTTTCTGAGAGGTTTATAATTCAGTAGCAGAGATGATGCCAGCATGAGCTGAGCAGGCATGGCTCTAAATAAAACCTCTCTATTTTCCTGTCAGATTTGTTCCTAAGGATGTTTGGGAGATTTTTTGGTTGCTTGTTATTTGGATTTGCTTTTTTTTATTATTATGTGGTATATTATTTTATCCTGCCTTTCTTTCCCTGGATTACTGGAACGCTGGAATTTCCTGTACAATGAGATGTCCCCAGCCTCTGCTGTGCCAGGCCCTCTCAGCAGGTCGGGAGCACGTCCCGTGACACCCACTGCAATCTTTAGCCACCAGCAGCCTGCCCAGAGCAGCTCTCAGGCATTTGCAAGCCCTGGTGCTGGGGCAGGATGCTCTAACCTCTGGAACTGCTTTACTGAAGGAAAAGCTGCAACCTTTCTTCTTCTTTCTGCTGTGCATGTTGTAGAACGTGTACCCCTTGCTTGGCCTGTTCCCTCAGCCCTGGAGAGCAGAGGTTGGCACTGCATTAAACCTTTTCAAGGGTGGATTCCTTCAGCTATAGCTTAACAGGCCAGTTTTATGAACACATTAAATAGCAAATAACTCCTGATTAACTTTTAATTGAATTTTCTTCTTCTTGCTATGGTTTTGTGCCAACATATTTATTAGATGGAGTCGCTTTCTGTGACTTGGGAGCAAAAAATTCTCTTCTCAGCTTCCTCTGTGAGTTCTTTAACATCAATGAATTAAACCAAAGTTTTCTAGGCAACTTACATTGGCTTATCCATCCTACTCACATCACCATTCTTCCTCCTGATTTCTTCTAATGAGGAAGTGTTGGTAGTTACTCCTGCTGAGATTCTTTTCCTAGAGCAGCACCTCTCAGTGTTTTCCCAGAGCATGATCTTTTTTTTCCAAAGGGTGTCCAATACCAATTTTCCTTCTGAAATATTTCAATGGGTATGCACACTTGGAGATTTAGAAGTCTTTAACAAGTGTGTAAGGTTAAGTGAGAGGACAATTATGGAGTCAGGCTCCATCCTAGGGTGGCTGGGAAGCAGGAGGACAGCCCTTCTGTGGTGCCTGTGCTCCAAAGCACTGGGCACCCAGAAGCCGTGGTGGAAAGCATCTGTCCTGAAAGCTTTGCTTTCTGAGTAAAACACTATGGAAAAATGTGAGTGAATTCTCTGAAGACTCTTGATTAACACATTATTATTGTTTTAGTTGTTTAGTGTAAATGGTAACAGTGAGTAAAAATGTGCGGTGGGTTTGGTTTTTTGGTCTGGGTTTTTTTGGGGTTTGTTTTGTGGTGGGATTTTGGCCCAGATTCTTGCTTTTTACATTCAGAAAGAGATACTGTATGAATGTGTAAAGCTTTTATGTAGCCTTTGTCTTCCCCAGATTATCTGCTTCTCCTTGGAATAGTTCTGACTTAAATATGAGCTTTGAGACTCTTCTCAGTAGCATCTGGATTTATTGGATCCATAGAGATTGCTTTGAGAGAAGGGAGAAAGCAGACTGCAGCAGATCTGTAAGGGAACCAGTTACACAAGCAGCAGATTTCTGAGCTCCTCTGAGCTTGCTGTTAAAATTCTCTGGGAAAACAATTCCTCTCATTATGCTTTTCCTTGGGTTTTGACCACTACTACCAGCATTCAGCAATTGAATTCTGTGTTGTTCTTTGTTGGTTTTTCTTTCTTAATTTATGACTGCAGACCTTTTTGAGTGCCATAACTTTCTAGAACAAATCTAGGCTGCAGAATTTAGGACTGATTCCAAGTACAGTGTCACTTATGTAGCAAATAGTATAAATATTTAGATTTCTACCCACCCAAGCATAGAGCAGAAACAAATTATAAGCAGACATTTTAGGTACCTTCTGACCTATAGCACTCAGATTTGGGAAAGCAATGTTTCAAGAAGTATTTGCTGATCACTTAATGCAGAAAGACATACATTAGATTAATGTCACAGCTTGTGCTCAGAAATCCACATCACCAAAAAGAATGGTACAAGTGTTTCTTCACACTCCTGCACTCTCGTGCCAAGAAGACGGTATGTAAGTGGATCTGGGTCTGGCCAAGAAATGATATTGTATCCCAGGAAAACTGTTAGGATCTACAAATGTTCCCACTCTGGTTTAGTGTAAAACCTTGACCTTCAGTTTCCCGTGTGTCAAGAAAGAACTCAAATCATCAGATAGCACCTCTTCTTGAGGTACTGGATATTTAAGAGACAAGCTCATCTTCACAGAACATTCTTAGTTCTAATCTGGTGATTTCCAAAGTAACACACAATTAAAATCTATCTTCAGTGGCACACAGAAGTTGGTTTGCCCAAGGTACAGCTGCCATCTCAGCAGGACTCTGCTCATCTGTGCCCTCAGATGAAAGAAACTAGAGCAGGTGCCCGTGGTGTTGCTAGAACAAAGAGGATGGATAGCTCCTCATTCTAGAGGAGACTAGAAAAGGTTATGTGGTACAGGGTAATGAAATGAAGGCAGAGAAGGAAACCACAGCTCTACAAAATACCATTCAGAGTCCCTTCCAGGAAAGAAGAATTGGCACCCAATTTTGGTGGTGCAAGAATAAATAAATCTGAAACAGGTATGGGTAATTTTAGATTGGAGATTAATAGAGGGTTCCTAATCAGAAGGATTATTTTGGAAGATCTGTCAGTCAGGGATGGTGGCAGTGGAGCAAAACCCCAGCCTTTGGCAGTACAGCAATCTGAGGTGTTGGCTTGGCAGTTTTAAAGGGCAAGGCTTTGCTTCAGCCACGCACGGGTGCAGCGAGACTTGTTATTAAACTACAGTTCAGAGCTGATCATCTGTCTGAAGAATCAATAGAAGTGTTAAAGTTTAGTGAATAGCTTTACATAAAATCAAGTTTTTAAATGAGATTTACTTCACTATCCAACTTGGAGCTATTATAACTTAGGTGAGGTGTTACCAGTATTTCAGATAATACCCCTTCTAAAAGAGAGTAATGTAGCTTTAATTGCAAGGAAAGAATGCATACCTAAAATTACTTGCTGAATTTTATTTAACTTCTGTTATTATGTCTTCATTACTGCTGACCAGGAGGTACCCATCAAATACAAAATGGCATCATCAGCAGAAAGATGAACTGGAGAGTTTCTTCCACTATACTCTTAATGTAAATGTAAATTAAGTTTGCAACTAACAGAGACTCTTCTGAAAACTTCATCAGTACTTCAATTTATCTGGGAAGTAAATGATCTGATTTAACATGTACAGTAAAAATAGATCTGGAAACTCCCCACACAGTTTCAAGAAGATTTGCTAAGCAGTGTAGCATGTTGCACCCAAGATTTTCAGTGGCAGCATAGAACTGTAAGTGGTTCTACAAGAGTGTTTCATTAAAAATTTCACTTCCAAGCATGAAGACACAGTTTACATTTATATAGGGAGATATGCAGGAGGATATACATAGCTTAATATGACATTTAGCCCAGTCTTGGGCACTGGTCCAGTTCCCAATATATGTTAGATCCAACCTAATATAAATCCTCTCTCAATATCTTCAGAGCTCTTCTGGCAACTGGAAGTCTCTTGGGTACCACAACACATTTTCCCCTTGTCCACGTTCCTACTGGGCTGGAGCAGCTGTTGCAGTTGCAGGGGACTTTTTCTGACCAGAAGGTCCAAAAGACAGGGATTACTCTTCAGAAAGCCTTAGTTGCACTGATGGCTCTCTTCAACTTAAAAGATAAACATATGCGCATGCATGCCAGCAGCCCTGGCCTAGTGCCAGTTCACTGCACACAGTCAGCAGTTGCTGTAAAAAGAAAAAAAAAGAAAACAAATCATCCCACAGTAATTTCTACCTGAGTAGGTGAAGTATAAGAAGGGACTGCCAAATCCCCAAACGTTTCTGTAGTAAACACAGAAGAAACCTGACACTTTAATGGCAATAGCAGTCACTCAAAACTGGTGCCACGGGCATCCTCTTTATGATGAGGAAACTTTATTTTGCCCCTCAGTCAGGTTCCTTTGTAGGAATGAGCCCAGCCTGGAGGGCCTGAGACAGCCTCAGTGGGAAAGCAGCCAGCTGGAATGCTTAACAGAGAAATGTAATGATGAACTTCCTAGATTCTAGAATTCCTAGAACTTCTTGACTGTGGTGGTCTCTCTAGGAAGCTCCCTGGCATGCACTGGTAATTATAATTCACAGTAGCCAGGATATGTTTTTGAGAGCTATGTGATTAGTCAGAAATCAACCCTAGGACCAAGAAATCAACATTCCATTCCAGCCATTGATGTCTTCTGGGGAAAGCATCACAAGAAGACAGTCAGTTAAAATCAGACGAGTTGGGATTCTGGTTGCAGGTGATCTTCCACAAGGACAAATTTGAGGTTAACTTGCAAATACCTGCCTGATTCCTCTCTAATACACAAATCTAGAGGATTATTTCATCCAGAGTCCTTTTAGATAAAGGTCAGTGGTACATTTTGCACATTGTTTAGTTTGTCAGGATACACGGCCTTTTTTTTTTTCTCCTTCCCCTCGATTTTGCCAACTACTGAAGCTCAGTCCTTTTTCACATTAATAGAAGAAAAAGGTGAGTGACTGAATCTATTCGACAATATTAATGTTTGTCCCATGGGATAGTTTTTATATTATAGAGTGGATATTGACTCTCATGGAGGTGAATATTAAGGTTTATCAACCCTAGAGGTATGTATTGAGCAAGACAAGCTAGAGGTCACTGCAACATCAAGAGTAAATAAATCTTAATGGTGCCAAAACAGGAAATCAATATGCATATTTTTCCACTTATTTTGAATGTCATTGAACTATCTGGAAATACCTCGATTGTGCACCTGAATTCCAAGAGAGTGGATTTTTTATTACTGTGCATAACCCTATAAAGGCAAGCCAGAGGTTGGACAAGGGCTCAAGAAAAACACTGACTATTCTTGTCCCGTTCTGAATAAGGCAGGAAACCAACTCTACTTCTTTCAAAACACGTAGTATTTTATTTAACCAATGTTGAAGAAAAGTACATATCTGCACTCATTTTTCAAGCCCAAACCAAAATCTTTTCTGGGCTCAATGCACTGGAAGTTGAATTAGCAGAAATTCAGCTCACAGTGCAACCCCTAGTGACAAAAAGCTACTTTATACCCTTGCACTGGCCTGACTCTTCTACAAATGAATAAAATCTGTAGTATGCAGCTGAGATAGGCCTTTGATTTTGGAGTCCTAAACAGCATTACATTGTTACAGCCTCTGACTTGACAGAAATATCTTTTCCATTCTATTTCACTCTGAGGAAATGCAGGGTCCTTTGTAACTTTGTGTGTGTATGTGGCTAAACGCTGTTCAAAAGCCATTGGTAATGTTCCTTCAGAGTCCTGAGCAAACAGAAAGAAAGATGGATTCAGTTCGTGCTAAGCAACCAGGTACCAAGATGTGACTGAGAACCCAAAATGAAAATAAACTGCAGTTGAAGAAGTAGATTAATAGATACAGAAAGGTAATGGTTCATCTTAAATAACAAAATATTTACTGTTTATTTAAAGACAGGTGAGTCCCAGAGGGTAAGCCAAATAAATACATTTAACATGCTTTTAAGCTTACCTGTGAGTAATTGGGTGAGAGATAAAAAGGGATAAGGGAAGGGGAAGCAGAGGAAGGATGACCCTGACTGAAAAATAAGCTTTGATAGTTTAAAAGGTCAACTAGAAAAAAAAGCTACTTCAGATAAGGGTGTGTAAGTTCATAATTGAGGATTTCAGGCTGATGGTAAACCATACTGACAGAAACTGAAGGTTAGCAGCATGAGGCTCACAAGGGATTTTGGCTTGGCCCAGGATTAAAAGAAAACGGGACGTGGCAAAGAGACTTGAGAAAGATTATTTGTTTAGTTGTTTTGAATGAAAACACAGAACCAAGCTCATGAAACCAGCTGCAATATCCCATAGCACAACTCCTAATAGTAAGTTTTTTGATTCCATTTGGTTTTGCTTTCAAGTGTCTACAGTCGTTAAGAGGCAAAATATCCCAAGGTCAGGAGACTTGAAGGTTTTGTGTGCCTGTGCTTTTGGCAAAAACCTGTGCACGTGCTTCACTTTGAGGCTGTGGATGGTGCCAGACTCAACTCCTCATCCTCTGAATCTCACTGATCTTGTTGCAACAGAGGCTGGGGCTTAATTGCTGCTGAAATTGAGCCTTTGTGCTTGAAATCTGGTGTGTTTGGTTTTTGATACCTAAGGCAAAAAGTTCATTGAAAATAAAAAAATTATTAGGTCTGACCTTAATTTAGAGCCCATTGAATCAAAAAGCAGTCTTCAGTTAGGCCCTTGTCTCTGAAGGATTCCTCTGCAGTCAGAGCTGTAGGACCACTCCTATGAACAAGGCATGGCTGACATTACAGCTTGTGCAGCTGCTTCTCTGCTCCTGGTGCTTCCTTGGTGAACAGCACTGTTGCTTCTCTGACCTTTCAAGAAACTGGCTCAGAGAGCTAAATAGGCAGCAGAATAAATGTACGAGAAGTAGGGAATAGTTTTCTGCCAGCAGGGTCCAGTCCTCACCCAAAGCATGACCAAGAGAGACCTTGAGGTTGTGAACATGCCCTTTCCAGTGTTAGCCAGCTGCAGGATCACCTCGATTACAGTGTGAAATGTCCCCAGAAGCACGGTCGGTCACATTAATCTGTCACAAACCTGTGCTGCTGCTGTCAAAGGCTGGTCCCATCGTGTCCTCATGCTTAGTCCTTGTTGCCATCACTACTATTCACTCAGCAGCAGGCTGAATGGGACAAGGGAGCTCATCCAGCTCCCCATCTGCTGGCAGTGAAGGAGAGTCTAGGAATGAGCAGAGAGCTGTGAGGGAAGAGTGGGATCTTTGCTTTTGTCAACAGCTTGGATTCTGTGATTCAGGGGGGGTTTAAATGGATGTGTGATCATGTCCCTTATAGCCGTTGGCTATAAGGCTTATTAAGGCACATGGGGTTATGAACCCCAGGTGATTGCCTGGATGACAAGTAAGGGACACTCCATGGTATACTGTGCATGTTTGACTTCACCATAACAGCAGCTCCAATGAGTGTGCCACGAGATGACCCCACTTGCTCAAACTTGCTTGACTGGTGGCAAAGTAAGGGACAGAACAAGGACCTGTGGAGTGCCTCCAGTCCCATGCCTAGCTCATACTGCCCTCTCTGCCATGGGAGATGCTTTCAGCTAAGAGCCATGTATCTAGTTATTTACAGTTTAAACACAAACCAAGCCTGGTTTTCCCTCTGTGTATATTTTTTCCAATTACAGCCTTCTGCTACAAAGAACAAGCCACATCTCCCTGGACTTGAGAAGAATATTTTGAATCAGGAGAACTTATTTTTAAAGCCAAGTAATAAGTTTGTCAATCACTTCTTTATTATCAGTCACTCTCTGATGAACAACATTCAGACTTTAATATCAGCAAAGAGACAATCTGAGGAATGAATGCTCAAGTAATAACATGTAGGAGTTTTTATGGCCTGATTCTGTTTCTAAAGTGTATACACAATGGCCTAATTTAACATCAGTGAATGTTACAAATTCCCCGTGGCAAATGCAACATATGGGAATTACTTTTTATGCTTTTCTTGAAGTGCACAAAACTCCCATTAGCATCACACGTTACATACTGGGTGGAGGATGGGGTGCCCCTTAACTTATGGTAGGGTTGGGGAGGCTTTGGGGTTTTTTTAGAGCAGTCCTACATGCTTCTAGAATGATTCATGTGCATAACTATATTGAAAGCAATCTCACAATTGCATTATTCCAATGTCACTGTTGTTAGAGGAAAACATTCCTCCTCAAGCTTGTACTTAGTTATTTTAAGAGCTCAGCCTCCAAACCACTTCTTTAAGCAGTGGATTATTGAAATATTTTTTGTGTGTGTTAACATCTCCTTTCTGGGTTTAAAGTAGGGATCTGTCCATCGCAGCCATGCTGTGCAGTGCGAGTCCAGAGCTAGTCACAGAGCCTGAAATACCTGCATAATTAAACAGGACCTCCAGACAGCCTCCAAGGTGTCCTGGCTTTGTTTTGTTGAACTAAATAAAAGGCAGAGTGTTTCCTGCTGAGCTGAGTTGAGTAGTTGGTCCAATAAAGTCTAAGAAAGGAGTTTCTTGCTTGTATTGAACCTCACTGGATTTTTTCATATCTCATATTTTCATTAATTTGTTTTGTTATTGTTTGGGGTTTTTTAAACCTGAAGATCTACCAAGTGAGGAAGTGGTATCATCATGGCTCAACACTCTTTGTACTTCTGGGGTGGGTTTAAGTGTTACCTAATTTGCATTTCTCTGAGATACCATCAGAGTATTTATGAGGAACTGTGGTGTCTGAAGGAAAAAAAAAAAGAAGGATTCTTGTATTCTGAACAGGTTGATGTGATTTAAAGCATGTTTTCCTGGATTTCCATGAACTGCATCATTCAGAGGAAGGAAAACATTTCCAGTGCCTCGACCTTTTCTCTAGATTCTGAACTAAAATGAGTTTGACCCAGGTAGCTGCAGTTGTTCTCTGATACAAATACATCCCCAGCATACATCGTGTTTAAATATGGTCTTCTGCTCACTTAAGAGAGTTCATGAAGTTATTTAATAAGTTACCTGTGATGTTCTGGAAATGGGCAAAATAAAAGGGTCATAGGCTGATGACACCAAGTTCTTACACAGTACCTATCACATCTGGTTTCTTAATACCTTTTAAAACTGGTTCCAAAGCTCTAGTGAAAACAGGTACAGAGAGTATCCTCCTATTTCTTCTTAGAAATGAGGACTCTGATATAGAAATTACAACTCCAGGGAGCACTTAGTGAAAGAAACATCAGAGATTTGAAGACCCGAGTCCAGGAGCATCACAAATTTGAATTTTGAAAAGCTCCTCTCTTCACTGTCATGGGTCTTTCACTGGAATCATTAAAAAAATGAGATTCTGTTCATGGGAATTAAAGATCCATAGAGTTTTTCATAGGACCCGGAGCTTAGCACCGCATTCTCTGGCCAGCTTTTTCTCTTTATTAACTACTTGGCAGTGTGCTAAACATCCAGAGGTCATATCAAGCCTTTCAGAATCTGTGCAGTTGGTATCATCTCTTTAACCGCAACGTGATTTGAAGCTCAGAGAAGTCTCTGGGGGTTTTTTTTGTCCTTATTTTCATTCATGATGTATTCAAATTAGAGGGCAATTGTTTTCTTTCAAATCGTATACAATTTTATGTTGGGGGTGTGGATTGACCTCTTGTCCAAAGAGGGAAATTGTCTTGATAGGCAATCAAATTCTGCCTGTGTAGAATAAGGGCTGCTGCAGTAGTTAACATGATTCTGGCTTTATGGACAATTTTGTAAGGCTTTTCCAGATTCTCTCTGTATTTTTAATGTGCCTTTAGCAATGCAAGTCTGATCAAAGGGAATAATTTGTGCCTGTTTCTAAATGGCTGGCAAGAATTTTAACAGATATTTTGAGTAATAATTAATTAGGGATATGGTACGATAATTACTACAGAAACACAGGTCTTTTATTTAAATAGGATAATAATCATTGCTGCAGTGAAAGAGTTGTTTGGATTATTCAGAGAATCTCATTTCTCAAATAGAAATTTGTTTTGTGGAATTGAAAACTTAACAAAGGATTTTGAAACCTTCCATTGTCAGAGCAGCATTTAATTTTAGTGCATATTTTTTTTGCAATCATATCTTCTCATTTCTGAGTTTCTGTCGTTTGTTTTCCATGCTCCCTTGGGGAATAAGAGACCAGTTTTCTACTTTTTGCCATCACAGTAACTCCAGTACAGATTTGGTGTTGTTTTAATGACTGTTTGGATCCTGAACTAAAATCAGTATCATAAGGAAGATTATTGTCTTTTGCCAAGAAGAACAGATCATGGGACAGAAATTTTCAATGCATTTTTCTTTGCTGAATTCTCAGTCTCAAGTCTAAATTTGGCTATTATTCTACATTAGTCAGAAGATTTTTTAGTGAGCTATATTTGTACATTATATGTATTTTTCTACCTGCTGGTGTGTACAGGGCTAAATATTTACTGTAAGGCTCTTAAATTACCATCTAGGTCCAAACTGGAAAAACTTTCGTAAGGCCATTTTCTGCTGGAGTTTGCCTTTCTATCAGAATTAAAATGGTTGTTATCAACTGTGCTGAAATTCTGCATCTGCAAAAAACTAGGACAAGGGAAGTGCTGACAGTGTTAAACCATCCTGTTTGATAGTATATAATACTTGGACCTGAATTTTGAGGTTGTAATCTCTTTAGAGCTGTGATCTGCTTTAGAAGAAGTAAAAAAAGCCAAAGAGGAAACTGTTAAATTTAAATGTTCCTCTGAGTACAGTTGTGCCTTCTTGCTCTAGTGCTCCTTCTTCTTCTGCAACTGAAATTTTGAATACCTTGTTTCTTTGTCACAGTGCCAAACACAGATTCCTGGTCTGATTGGGTGTCCAGCTACACATTACTAAGGTATTGCTCACAGTCAATACATTGTAATGACAATTATCTACATAACGTTGTTACTTGCATTAGAATGTAATTCCTCTGCCCGAGTGAGGCCATCTCTGGAGTACTGTGTCCAGTTCTGGGCTGCCCCCTTCAAGACAGACCAGGAAAGAGAGTCTACTGAAGGGTCACAAAGATGGTGAGGAGACTGGCTGATGAGGACAGGCTGAGAGACTTGGGTCTCTTCAGCCTGGAGAAGAAAAGGCTGAGAAGGGATCTTCTCAGTCCTTACTGATATCTGAGGGGTAGTGAAGAGGATGGAGCTAGACTCTTCTCAGTGGTGTGCAGTGACAGGGCAATGGGCAACGGGCACAAGCTGGAAGGAACCCAGGAGGTTCCATCTGAGCATGAGGAAAGACTTCCTTGCTGTGAGGGTGGCAGAGCCTGGCTACCCAGAGAGGTTATGGAGTCTCCTGGTTAGACTTTCCAAACGGGCCTGGACAATGTGATCCTGGGCCCCTGTTCTGGGCGACCATGGTGGAGCAGGGGGGTTGGACAAAGTGATCTCCAGAAGTCCCTTCCAACCCCCACCATTCTGTGGTTCTGTGATCAAACAATGTGGAACATTTTCAGTGGAGCTTTTCATGTGACAATTTTGGAAAAATTTTAAATCCCAACCTATCAAAGCTGAAGTTTTTTTTTCTAAGTCTGCAGTTCTAAAGATTAAACAGGTTTTCTTTGGGTTGTTTTTTGTTTTTTTTTGGGTGGGGGTTCCTGTTGTTTTTTGGGGTTTTTTGTTGGTTGGTTGGTTTTGTTTTGTCAAAAAAACCCAAAGAGATTAAAGGCAAGTGCTATAATCTCAGAATCACTGACACAATTTTCCATATGCCCACTGACAATGCCATGCTGCTTGTATTTAGAAGGAAAACTACTTGCTCAGAGATCAGGGACACATACAGGATGAGACATCGTTGTTACGCCATTCAGGAGCAATGACTACATCATCTTCTCCCTACAATGAGCCTGCTGTCAATTTTCTAACTATTAAACTGGTGTCTTGCAGCCTTTATATACTGTATTATGAGCCCTAATTTCCATATCTCTTCCAAAATTTCCTCTGTGACTTGGTGCTCAGCCATTTTCTTTTTATTTTTTGAGCAATAAAAAAAAAAAGGATTGTCTGCAATTTTAGTAGGAAGTGAAAGGAAATTGAGTAGCATTGTTTTGGGGGAGCTACCTTTGTGACTTTTATCCAAAGGCCTGAAGGAAAAAATGATTTTGGTGCAAAGACCAGAATTTCTTCTAAGAGCCACTTAAATCTATAACTTCATCTCAGCTTAGACCTCTTCACATGTCACCTAGTCTGTGTAGAGCCGAGATCTTTTCAAGCCCTCTTCTCAGCTATTTTAAGACCTCTTCCCCCAAAATCTGGCTGTGACTTGGTAGGAAGGAACTGAAAATCTGCATTTTCTTGCTGGCTTGCTCGAGCAGACAAGGAGCACACGGCCCTTCCCTTTTGTCTGCTGGGTGGCCACAAGTGCCAAGCGCTCACAAGCAAGGGGCTGAGCAGAAGGGAAGAAGATTTGTGAATTCAAACATAAGCTGCTTTATTTTTCTCCAATCAGAAGAGACATTTTTCACTTTTTTGCATGCGCCTGTAGAGTGAGCAAAGACGAGGTTTAGCCTCTCAGCAAATTTCAGCATCACAAGGCAAGAGCTGAAAAAAGACAAGCTTGAGCAGAGAACAGTTTGGGTAACAGTAGTTTGAGGGAATGCCCTCTCCATTCAGAGCCCGATTCCCAAATCATACAGGTTGGTACCATTGGAGAGACAGCAGCTTGTGCGTGTGTGTGTGTAGAGGAGATTCCCGGCTCTCAAAGCCTGTTATTATGAGGCCAGACTTTCTTTGAATGCTGCCTGATGCCAGTGCAGATGAAATCAGCAGATTGTAGTGTAATATGGTAACTGCTTACAGAAACTGGTGCGAACAGGGAGGCGGCGGCTAATCGGATTAAGGAAAAGTCTATCACAGCCACAGCTGTCAGGGGATTTGAGCAGATTTTTTTTTTATCACTGTTTGTGCGGGAAAACACATGATAGAGGGAATCTAATGAAGGAGATTGAACTAATAAACAGAAGGAGGTTTTGATCTGATAGTTGCTTTTCTGAGTAAAGTACTCTGGAGAGGTTCAGGGAAAGTTTTGATGTAACTCTTAAGTAGAAGAAATAACCTGGAGACATTTCAGGTGAAGTGATTGAAACGTTCCTTTCGCATCTTAAAAAAGCTAACAAAAAATGTTATTTTAAAATCCAAAAGCTCTGCTTTATAATCTTTTTTTTTTTTTTCCAAAAAAGTCCTTGGGAACCAGGCATAGATGTTGTTACTGCCCCCTCCCACCCCACAAACACACAGGCACTCCTACCCTTTTCTAGGAGAAAGGGAATGTCTGTATAGCAAAGGCTGTGGCTGGGAAAGAACACATGTGAAAATAACTGTTCTGAGATGGATGATTAGGACCAAGCACACTGCAAATGGAGCAGAGACCATGTCTGAAGCCTTAAAAATATTCATCATCTGACATGGATGTCCCCAGTGCTTGCTGAGTTCACAGCTGAGATGGGGCTTGGATAGAAGATGAGGCAAATTATCAACCATTAGTTTTGGTCTAAAAGAAGCTGACTGGAGTAGTTGGCATAGGCATGATGCACAGGGATCAAAGGTACTTTGAACTGGGAGCAAAAGTGAACTAACAACCAACTCTATGTTCCCGGCTGGAGATCTTCAGGGCTTGATTTTTCAGGGAATATGTTGCATTGTGCTTATTATCTTCAGAGCACAGCCCCTACTGACTTCAGGTTCTCAGAGAAAGAAATGTATCATATATATCACTGGTTACGAACGATTCCAAAGCCTCCCTTTCATCTTGCAGTAGCTGTGTGACAGGAGAGGAAAAGATTACCAAATTACAAGCGAGAGCTGTGTTTTCACGGCCGCCAACCCTTGGTCATTTGTCCTGCTTCTATGCAGGACTGCTTAGCTCAGACATAGCTCTGCGCAGTGATGGATACACATTTTCCACTTAGAGGAGTGCTGGTTTGAGGGGCTTAGTATCTCTTTTGAAGCTGCAGTATAATAAAAGTTGGTGCTTTGCTCCAGTTTTATGTCACGAGAAAATAACCAGCACATCTTACAAACAAAGCAAGCCATGATTCAGAAGGGAACTCTGGGATGTATTTCAGGTCTTCATCTAAAGCAAGTGATGCCACTGCTGGTATAAATCAACATAGCCAAGACAGGAATCAGAGCCTGGGTTTTAATAATTAGAGCATGACAGGGAAAGATCAAAGTAACATGCACGGTTTTGTTGGTTTAGGTTGTAACTCCCATGCTGAAGTAGGTTTTTGTTCATTCAGGTTTGTGGCTGTATGCAGATGGGGGTGAATGTACTTTAACCTTCCACTTCCTCTCTCCATCACATATTTGTATCAGAATCGAGCAGTAATTGAGGTTAGTTGAGGCAGAAAAGCACTTTGCCAGGTACTTGCTGTGAATGAGGCTTCTAAAAGTCATTGCAAAATCCTTTAATCCAACTTTTTTTAAAAAAAAAACTTTTTAATGCGTGCAAAACAAACTCCTGTATCAGTGTGTTCAGTCCTTGAACTAATTGAAGGGAAGAGATTTATTCTGAGCTACTAGTGAATGGAGAGGAGAGGAGAGAAGAGGAGAGGAGAGGAAAAAAGACCTTGTAGAACACATGTGGTTTGCTTTTTGGGTTTGTTTTGGTTTATTTCTTAAAGAATAAACAGGAACAGAACTGAGGAAATGCAGTTTTCTGCAAGCTGTTAAATACCTCAGTTGTTTTTCCTGGACATTTTTATAGTTCTATGCCAAGATGATAATTCTAAAAATATCCTAGTAAATATGAATCATTTTGCTGGTATTTCAAGTTCTCCTTTTGTCTCTTGCAAGCTCTTCGTCTACT
Source organism: Chloroceryle aenea (assembly GCA_013399075.1). NCBI lineage: Eukaryota > Metazoa > Chordata > Aves > Coraciiformes > Cerylidae > Chloroceryle > Chloroceryle aenea. The sequence continues at coordinate 913,076 of VWZY01010114.1, forward strand.
TTTCTGCAGTCTGTAGCAGAGGACAGTCTCTTAGGAGTTAATGAGATTACTTTGTGCTAGACTGCTGGCAGTACAGAAGGCTCTGTGGGCAGGCATTGCAGCCTTCTCCTCTTTGGAAAAGGAAAGGCTGGAGCTGCGGATGGAGTGGGACTGGAATGGGGGTGGCCTTTCTCTACACCCTGGGGTTCTTTTTTTCCAGTTAGTGCTTGTTGTGTGGTTTTGCCCCTTTGCTGTAATGTCACTACCGAGGTAGGGAGAAAAGCCATGGCTCAGTACCTTCAGATCTCATTTTAATCCAGCCCCTGTATGGGGCTCAAAGCTGGAGGAGCTTTTTGGGCATCAAAAAAAATTTGTCAATTACCAGCACCCTGGATGTAGGATTTATTGTCAGGAGTCCAATTCTTTGTGTTGAGAACCCTTTACACTTCCAAAGTGACATAAAAATATCTGGTGTGAGACCTGCTTTTCAAAGATAATATCTCTTTGCTCAGGGGAGGAGTCCTTTGGCCTTGAGTGATCTTTCTGTCTGTCTGCTCTCTTTTTCCCTTGCATGCATACTCATCCTTTCAGATCTTTTCTTTTGTTCCATTGGTCAAGAAAATTGCATATATGTCATGTTACAGATGTGTGAGAGTAAACAACAATTCACAGCATTCGGCCTCTTTTTGATAATAGAATAGCTAGAAATGTATATGAAAAATAACTTCACTCCTTCAACCAAAGATGTGGAGAGTGGAGAAGTGGTAAAACCAGAAAAGCAGCCCAAGTAGGGAACATCACCTTTTCATTTCAAATACTTAGTGCTCAGCTCCATTTCACTTTCAACTTCCTTACACTTGGAAAAAAAGAGAACATCTCCTGCATTCTTCTTCCATATTTTTGTGGAAGAAGAAGGATCCAAATAGTCCAGCACTGACCAGGCTGAGGAAAACACAAAATATCAACCCCACAATGTGTACCCACACAAAGTAAGAATGTAGGATCAATTTTCAACCTAATAATATTACATGCAAATACTGCCTCTCCACTTGGGAACAGATGCATTTGTTTAAGATGTTACAACCCCCTGCTGTTTGTTGCAATCCCTATTAGCTCTGCCACCATAACAGGTTGTCACACTGGATTACGTTGAGCCACTTAAGATAAAAGTTTAAACCAAGATGCCTAACTTTGCCCTGGAAGACACTGGAAGTGTTCAATGCGGGCAGCTGGCAACAGCTTTAGGGATGCACAAGTGTGTCTGTCTTTGCTTTATGTGACACAGATACTTAAGCCTAATTTTTGAAAGTGATTCAAGGGTTTTCAAGCCTAAGTCTCATTTTCTCCTACAGATCCAAATTGCTTTTCCCACTCCTCTCTCTAAATAAATAAATGATCAGCTCTGACTACCCACGCCAGAACAGATATCCGCACTCTACATGCATTCCTCACTAAATATTTCAGGAGATATCCTAGAAGCTCGTTGTTATTAAGCAGTTTTGTCATTCTGTGAACCATCAGTTACCAAACAGTAGCTTAGAATAAACAATGCTTCTGCTATAGTAAAAAATGTAGCTGTTGTTTTAACTCACAGCTGCATTGCTGCGTCGTCTTTCTGGAGACTCCACTGTTTTGGCCAGACCTGCTTAACCCTGCCAGTGAATGGAAATTATTCAGCTTTCCTTCTTCGTGCCTTTCTGTAGAACATTTGCATCCTGAAGTGTTTAAAAAAACCAACTTGAAGTATATCAAACTGAATAATATACCAGCCTGTCCAATTACTTGATTTCTCTCCTCAGCTAGTCTGACTCCAGACTCAGAGATTTCATCTCCTTTCTCCACTGGACCCCTAGCAGGGCTCACCTCTCCCCTCTCCCCATAACTCTGTCCCCACCCTCAGACTGCAGCGGCTGGCTGACAAGGAAAAGCCATTCAGCACTCTGCAATCCTTCAGGGCACAACTCATTCAATCAGGATGGGACAGATTTATGACTCCTACACTTGAGTCCCAATTTCCTGCACTGACATCCTGATTTGTTTCTGTGACATGAGGGAGTTGCCAGGAACAGGGGCTGCTCACACTCAAGGTAGGTGAAGGAGGTTGTCATGCTAACAGCCTGGGACTGTCCTGCACAGGGGTGGGAAAAGGGAGACCAGAAAGGGACCTGTTTCAGTTTGGGACTTTCCTGAGTTATAAATGCATTTTGTTCATTTGATTTTCCAGTTTCTGACAGAGCACCAATAGCACAATACCAGTAGGGCTGCTTCGTAAGGGGGCAGCATGAAACTAAGAGTCATACCAAAAAAAAATATCTTACTTGCTTTCTAGTATCCATCATGCTTGTCAGATGTGTGTAAAGTATATGCCATCTTGTGTTGACAGGCACAAAAAGCAGCTGTGATTTTGAAAACTGAAATTACATCTTCTGGTTGCCGTTTGAAAGGCAGGCAATACAAAAGACCATGGAAAGGTTTGATACTGCCCAAATTTCATCTGCTACCTTTCCCTCACGTTTCCTGCTAGAAATGTGGCTATGAATACATAAAGCACCTGAGCAGCATTTCTGCTCTCAAGGGCTTTATGGGTAGGAAGAGAAGGGAACCACAGTTTCTCAAGAGCTTTTAAGTTTAAGCAGGAACAATTGTCAGGAATCTTTCAAAAGTACAATTAGGAGCTGCTTGAGTATGAAATGACCTCTCACTTGCCTCCATAGAAGTGCTCGTTTGGGAGATTTGCTCCCTGGAAATTTATCAGATCTGGAATAACATGAACAATTTTGGTCCAGGTATTACCATGAACACAAGTGCTGAGTACTGAAACACACTGTCAAAGTTACCATGTGTGCTGGACCTCTGAAGCATGGATCCTTTGTTATATTGGTACACACAAGCTGTGCCCAGCCTAACTTTGTTGATGAGAATGTCTGAGGATTAATTCAGCCAGTTTGTAATTTGCTCACAAGTGTTTTATAAACCCTGTCTTGGGTTGATAAGAAATTCTAAGCTTAGAAAGCACTGTGGTAGTGATCGTGATCTGACCTATATAGGCCTGGAAATAGAACCTGGTTGACTTAATTTCTGTCTCTAGTGAAGTGGTGGTGGTTTGACCAAATCAACAAGAGTAAATCAGGATTCACTGAAGGCATCCTCCATTTCCCAACCAGCAATGGTCCTTGAAAACTCCCCCACAACCCCACCCCACAGCTCTCCATCAGAGGTATTAATGTCCAACACACCCGTGTTGGTTCCAGGTTAAAAAGAGCTGTAAAGGAGTTAAGAGGATACTGTTAGACCCTGTTGATGTGAACTAGGCTTCACTTCTTCTCTAGTATTTGTTTGTTTTAAATACTTAGCGTGGAGAGTCATGCAGCTCACATGTCACATGCTTCTGGGAATGGGGAGAGCAGGTAAAGTCACAGGTTTTGTTAGCAGAAGAGGTGTGAGAGGAAGTTCCCAGTGCAAACAGCAGCTGACCCCACTGCTGGCTTTGTATCAAAAGGCTGGGTTTCCCCTCTGGTCAGTGTCTTCTGTAAGTCCCTGCAGTCAGCACTGGCCCACACCCAGTAAACCTTCACAGCGGGCAGCGTTTCGGGGGTGTTCACCTGGGGTGAAGAACAGAAAACACCTCTCTCAGCTAGGTCAGTTAAGGTTTCCGTGGTTTTGGATGGGGGTTCTCTGGATGATTTCCTGTGATGTAACAGGGGAATAGGGGTGTGATTAAAAGGCAGGGAAGTTGTGACAAGAGGCTACAGTGCAGCCTGCCCTGCCACTGGACAGCAGGATGGATTTATGCTGGGTGACAGTAACTGTGAGCTGAGGTTTCCTTCCCTTCTGTTGTTGGCAGGTTTCCTGCTCCTCTCCACTCCTCACTGCTGCCCTAACTATGCTGTTTTCTGGGTCTTTCACTACCTGCTTTTCCCAAACACTTTCTTTATGTAAGCATGCCAGGTGTCCTCAAGGAGAACAGCATCACCCCTCCTTCCAGGACAGGCCCCAACAACGCACCTGTCACCATAAATGTCCTTCTAAGTGGCCCAGCTATGCCTTTTTCACCCTGTTTGTAGCTTAACACATCAGACACACACTGGGAAATGTCCTCTGCAGTATGTCTGATTCTGATGAGGAAGATGAAGGAAGGGGAGAGGATTAGAGACAATGGGGTTTGGAGGAGAATGGCCAGGGCAATACAGTGCAATAGGGCTCAAAGGGTTCCTGCAGTTCTGAGGGGTTGAGGTTAGGCTGTAAGGACCTGCTGGGGAGGGGGTTATGAACGACCTGTGCTTTCAGAAGCAGGAGTCTTTGCTCCCTTCCCCTAGAATTTTTTTGCAGCTCATGCCCGTGCCTGCATCTTACCTGGGTGTGCCTCCCAGCCATGCCTGGGAATGGCCAGGGTTGTGTTTCTGATGCACTCAGGATGAACAGGTCGGTCGTGAAGGCCAACAATGTGCTCCCTTGTGATCTAGATGAAAGGGTAAGGTCGTCTTCTGTTAGTAAACAAGGTTATTCACAGTCAGATTCATCAGTTGCTCATCCTCCCATGTGCAGCCAAGGAGCGTTGGCTAATTCTGTGTGGGAAAATTGCCCTGGAAAACCAAATACTTACTGCAGCCTTGGTTGCTTCCTTAAAGTGAACACTCACATCTTTAATTATAATTTAAAACCAAAGTCTGATATCTTTACAACAGAAGTTTCTTTTTGAGTTAAACAATGATGAAGAGATTAATGGAGCTCTGTAGGAAGATGATTTTTGATGGAGATGAAATACTGTCTGTGCAATTTCAGATGATTGATTTTCCTTGATTAGGTACCCATCAAAGTGTAGTCAGCAATGCTTAGGATATGATCATAATACACTGAAGAAAGGGGCAGCTCATTAAATGAAGAGAATCATCCTGCCATCCCATCACACCACGCACCCCCCTGCCCCCCCTGCTTATTCTCTATTACTGCTTAAGCAATTCAGGCCTCGCAAGGCTTCTGTGCTACCTGGGAAAGGGTACAGTATATCCACAGGCTGCAGGAAGAGTCCTTGATATGCACAATGAGGCATGCAACCATTTCTCTTCATTTATTTTATTTATTTTTAAAAGTTTAGAACAAGCATAAATTACCCTGTGAATATTCCCTTCTCCAAGTAGAAGCAGATCAGTATAATCGGAAGAGCAGCCTTCAATTTTGCTATTATTCCCAGAGTAGGAGTGTGCTGCTAAATCATCTCTGTTATCAGTGGAGCTCTAAAAACAAGGCTATTGACCATGAGATGAATTTTGTCACAGGCTTGATGTAGGAGTCAGTTTTGACATTGCTCTAAATGTTCTATTCTCAAAGAAAAGCTCTATTGAGAGCAGATGTATAAAAGTTAAGCGGGAGATTTTAGATTGCAGAAATGAGTGAGACATCTGATTTATCCAGGCTTCCACCGGGAGCTGAGCATCTCACTGTCCCTTCTGCCTTTGAAAAATCTTCCCTTTAACCGCCATCTTACAGAATGTGGTCGGAATGTAGTAGCAGGATAAGTCGGATTGTATCTGTACGGGTTTCTTTGTTTTGATATTGCCATGCATAGCTCTTGCAAAGGCCTCAAATGTTTTCATGTCACCTATCCTAAGCAATGTGAACCCTTGCTTTCGCCTCTCCCGTCAGATGAAAGCATTTTATTTCATTTGAGGATGTTTTGGTGACCTCAGAGAAATTTTTTTGAGGAAATCTTAGCACGTCCCTTTATGCTAGTGGAAAATTCTGTCATTCATAGCATCTGCTGATACTGGGATCACACCACTGGGATCTACCTTTATGCAAGCTGTGGGTTTGGCTTTGCCAACTTCATTCTGGATTCATAGTTGAGAAGTGTGATTCGTACCAAAAGTGAGTCTTGTGTCGACTCAGCACTATTGCCCTGTATTGGGGGATTTGAGAATTTATCACCTAAATGAATTTGTGTGAATATTTATGCTTCATTAGTTACTCACTGGTGTGGAACATAGAATGGGAACTTTGTACTTACTGATTTTCTCAAGTTAAACTGCCAAACTGTTTGTGACTGATATTGCCATATTAAGTGTGTGCAGCTTTTAACACTTGACTTAACAAGTACCTTTAATTTCACTGAACATAAGTTATTGATCATGGTGCTTGTTGCCTGGAAGCTCCATTCCTTATTGTTAATTGAGCCATTGATTTTTTTAACGTTATCATTAACAACAGGGTGAATGCTGTATGGTAAATTGGTCTGCTTAGAGCGGGGAGGGGAGAGGTGTGGCTGACCCAAGGGAAAAAAAAAAGAATTCTCTTTTTTACCCTATCACGGCTGAAATCAGTTCAAATACTCCCCTTAATATGAGCGAAGAGAAGATTTGACTCAATATGGATTTGATTTGGCAAAAGTCAAGTTAATGGGAAAGTTGTGTGGACACCAGGGACGCCAGATCAGAGCAGATGCTCAGCACAAGTTCTGTGCCTTAGCACGCTTAGCGTGAGACTAAATCCAACCAGTAGGCCTCGCTGAGAAAAACCTCCTCTGTATAAGCTCAGGCTTGGCACCGCATCCCAGTCAGACAGAGCTGGCTGACAGCCAGGTGACTCGCAGCTCCCGCACAAGGAGCTCGCCTCTGTCTGCAAAAGACCGTTCAGGGCTGTGCCAAGGGTAGTGCAGCCACGGTGTTTCCCAGCAGCTGGAGCAGCCCAAAGCTTGGTTTGTGTTTGCTGTGGCCACGTTAACCCAGCAGCGATACCGGGTCTAACTGTCAAGTGGAGAACAAACCCGCCAGGTTAGAAACACAGCCTGCAGATGTGGAGGTGTAGTGGTAGTGAGGATAAGCTTAGGAATTAATGGGAATAATGATGCTGTTCGTGGGGTGGGGACACGTGTAATATATACACACATCATACTTAGGTACATATGTGTCTGAGGCTATGGATGTGATTTATAACAGAATTTTGTATAGGTTTTGGTGTACAATGGTGTGTGGTATGCAAGTATCTGTTTAATTACAACTGCCCTGTTATTCTGCAGCTATTATTACTGTCCACGAGGTCAGCTCAAGTGCCTACAGCCTTGGGAGAAAGTGCCTCAGATCACTGAAAGCCTTTTGCTCGTGTTCTGTCCTGCACAGCTTTTATGATTTTTAAAACAGAACAAACTCAGAGGCATATGATGGAATCCATCTTCCTCTTGTGCTATGGACATTGTTCTTAAGAGCACATACCACAGCATTCAGAGCAAACTGTTTCTTCTGAGCTGTCTTGCAGACTTAACGTGGTGATTTTTAATTGGCCTGGCTAGTAGATGGAGTCTAGATAGCTTGAAAGGATTCATTATTGCTATCCTTGTAGAATCATCTCAAAAAAAATAAAAATGCCTATTAGAGGCTACTGCAGAGGTGCTCATATTCAGGAGCCCCCTGCAAAACACTATCACAGTTTGACAACTCTGGTAGGAAAGTATTCATGAGTTTACGATTTTGAAGGTTTCCAGTTCTTTGTAGTTCTCCAAACAGTTTCCAGAAACTATTTTATGACAGTTCTAAAAAACTTCAAAGTCTTTTACTCTTGGGCATACCAGCTTTCTCTGGAAGGCAGGAGTGCAGCAAGAGGTCTAAGTAGAGGTAGTAATGATTCAGGTGACATCAGCTCTCATTTCCTGACCTTGTGTGGCTGACAGTTTTAGTGAGGATGGAAACAATGCTGATTTCTGAAGACTGTCAAGTGTGAGCAGTTTTCTGCTGAGTTGTAGGAGGCTGGAGATCTATAAACCTTTTTAAGTGCTAGGAGGAATGAGAGGGCATTGTTTTCATTGCAGCTGGTCTTTGAGTCAGAAAGAGAATAGTAACTATTGAGGGACAGACCTCGGGAGCAAGGCTAAGCTTTATTTATTAACTAGTAAAATTTCTGAAAAGGAGAGTGAGCAAGCAAAAATTTCTTAGTTCTGCTGCTGTGAACACGTAAGTAGAGAATGCAGAAATTGTTATAATAACGCAGCATGAAATTATATTGCTAAGGGAACACAAGTTCTTCCATTTTGAAAAATCAACACCAATGTTAATAACATTTCAAGACTAAAACTAAAATACTTGCTACTGAAAAGCAACACCCAGACAAATTTTTGCAAAAGCAGCATGCCAATGATTACTAGTTGCAACTTTTCAAAGGATTTGTCTGACTTTGGCTAAGATATTTCTGTACTAAATCCTTGGTTCTACTCCCAGTGCAACCAGCCAGGTGTTGGAAAGAGTTCAGATGTATTTATTGAAATAAAAAGTCAAAGAGGCCCCAGATGGTCTGAGATGTCACGCTGGGAGTTTAATATGAGTTTAACTCATATTCATTGTCAGTGTTTCAGGACAGTCTGTCAAACTAAACATACTGACCTCTGCTGTGGACCTGGTTACTTCATGACTGAAAGGCAGATGAGGATGTGAAATTACTCATGAACAGTTATTGGTCTTCCTCCATGCAGGATTCGGCCATTGACTTTTAGCGTGTTTGGTAACTTACTTTAGGGACACAAGCAGGGAGAAAAGTGTTTAGGGCACTTCCAGGGAATTCCAGTCTATGCTTTCTGAGATAGTATTTGGCTACTCACCTCCATGAAAAAAAAGTGTTTCTGTCTGGATTGGTTGGGGTTTTTTTGCAATTGAGCAAAGTGGGACAAAGGAGAATTCTTAGGGTAGCACATTAGAAAGCAGCTCTTTTTTTTTTTTTTTTTTTCCAAAAAAACCTCTTCACCTCTAGGAGGTCTGTGCAGAGATCTCTCATTCTCTGAATGCTTTGGATCTATGATCACAGTTGACAATGGAAATAGTCATAATGAATCCCTTCCTTCTACGTGAAGAGGACCTGAAAATGTGCAGAACCAGGTGGAGGTTCCATTTTTTTCCTGAGGGAAGGCTTTGATACCAGCTCTGTGATAATAATAAAGCAAAACCCCTGTCTCCTGGGAACAAGGAAGAGAAGCCTCTGGCTTTGGGCTGATTCTCCTCCCATTTCCTCCTGCTCTGGTATAGACAGTGTTAGGACTGTACTTCCCAGCCTTAGAGAGCAGGACGGGAAGTCTTATTTGGGTGGCATTGGCAGCTTGATGACAATGTTGAAAGCTATCACTTCCCGGCTAAGATTGGGCACACAACATCTGCTCTGTCAGAGAACAAGTCCTTCACTGAGCTACAATTCAAGCTTAATTTACAGTGATTCCATGGGATGCCTCCTTGATTTTATCTCAACCAGTAACTTCCCTGAAATACAGAACTCAGGACCCCTCTGAACAGTTAAACTCTTCGCAAGGGCTTCACAGCAGTAGGTAGCAAAGACTCTTGTAATACCATGTTGGTTTTTTCCACACAGTTTTCCTCCACTGAACATGTGCATGCTTTCAGATCCTGGCTGGACAAATCACCCAGTCCACGGCCTTCACAGCTACTTTGTTCTCTTCATTCTCTTGTGTTAAAAGTGATAAAAAAATTAAAAAAAAACAGCTAGTCTCTCAATCAGTTTGATTTCTGTCCATCTAACATTATCAATTGAACCTGAGGTCCAGTATTAGAGCAATCCAGTGAAAGACACCGACACTTTGATTCTCACTTGGCCAGCTCGAGAAATAAGTTCCAAATGCTGTCGGTGAAGTTAATATGAACAGCATACAGAATTTCAACCCACCAAAGGGATTTGTTTTTAAGCTTCTCTGAACTCCAGTATCTGGACGAAAGCTCTGGTGTTTAGAATTAATGATGTCTGGGGTTAGCTCACACAGCTTGCAGCGCTCTAGGTACTGCGGGTTGATGACTGTCACCGTTGGTTGGGTCAAGAGCAGCTGCCGCAGACATAATCAGCGCGTCTCCTCCTTTTATCAGACTGATGCAAGAGGTAGTCATTTTTTCCAGGGGACAGAATTAATGGGTGAATGTGCTGTGGGGCTGGCACATGCTGCCTCCAGTTTAATAGCTGAATTAGAATCTTTTTAAACCCTTGGCACCAAGAAATGTGATTTCCTGATGCTTAGGGCTAATGCTGTGGTAAGTGCTGGGAAATCTTGACTGATAATGCTAAGAGTTAACCAAGACAATAAATAGAGCACAATAAATCTTACCCGAAATGGTTGGCTATGCATGAACTACATATGTGCATATATGTATTGGTCTGAAAGGTAGGAGCACATGCTGAGGGATGAATTATAGTTTAACCTGCACTTAAAAGGATCATCAAATCTAATATTTTTTCGCTCAATATCTCAGCATTGCTTCTGGTGGCCAAGCTTGAGGGAAAAAAGATTTATAGCCACTATGTGAGAAAGTGTATCAAATAAATAATGGGGCCAAATTAAACACATTGATTAACTATCATTCACTATCCTGTAATCTCTTAATGACTAAGGTCCAATTTAAGACAGACTAGAATCAGGATTAAATTCTGAGTTGCTATTATTATTGCATCTATTCATTAGGTTCTAGAGGAATTCAGGAGAGATTAAAAAGGCACCTGTGAATTAAGACCAGCTATTAATGGGGAAAGTTGAAGGACTTATCCATATTAATGGCATTTTTCTTATTCAGATAGCCAAACAAATGGAAGCATTAAACTTTACAGATTGTTTGTGTATTCATGGTTTTCATCAGTCTAGTTTATTGTCAGAAAATCTGTAGAGCACCTGGAAATATAATAATGGCCACTGTGTTGCCTTTACTAATTGGAGTAGCACAAAGCTAATTAGAGGGTTTTTCAGGGCAGTTGAAAGGGATAAGATTCAGTCAGTTCTGCAGCCAGTAGAGGAAAGTAAAATGGAGGGAGAATGAGAGAGGAGGGGAGAAAACCACTGTTCATTTTAACAGACCCGTGCCTGAAGCCGTTTATATTTAATACCGCAAGTTCCAGACTGGCCAAGATGCCCCAAACCCCGGCGAGTTACTAAACCATTTGAGCTTGAGGGACCTCATCAAAGAGGTGAATGAGAACTTTTCTGTTATCTTATTCATGCCCTTGTGTGAGAACAGATGTAGACACCACCAGAGTCTTAACAGTTCTTGCAATTGTTTGTGGTGTTCTGTCAGTGATATGTACGTAGCCCTGTGAGCGAAGCCTACATTTCCCAGCCACAACACCATGTTTGGCTCCAGGATACCACTACCTGCCCATTTGGCAGCTTGGTTAGAACTGTAATATAGCAGTGATGTCTTCTGGGAAAAGCCAGCATATGAAATTACTGCTAGAGCACTTCAGTCCACGTGATGGTATCATTGTTTGGGCTACGTAGTCTCAGCTGCTGTGACCTTGGTGGGCATTACACCTCTGGTTGGAAGAACTTTTTTCCATTGACAGCCTAAGCTCTCCAGACTAGAGAACCAAGTGGTTGCTCAAGTCCAGGCCATGCTCAAGAAATAACTTCAGTGAATTTTCTCTGGCCTCCAGAATGCCTGGAATTAAGTTTTTGGAGTTGCAACGAACCAAAAGTGCCATCTATTTTTCTTGCTATCTTCCGTCCCTCCTCTTCTGCCATTTTTAAGTCAGTTTTCTGATGTTTTGCTTTCAGTGAAGAGGCCATTATTCCTGCAATTTATCATTATAAGGAGTGCTGCCTACTTCAGAGAACCTCTTGCAGCCTAACTGGAATCACTCGATGATTTGGATCATTAATATATTGCAAAATGACAATAAGAACTAAAGTGAGGGGGCAGGCAGACACAGAGTGCTGATGAAGATGTATCTGTGCTGCTGTCAAAATTCCACTTACAAATACAGTAGCCACCATTGGATTTCTTTTAGCTAGAAGGTGCAGCTTTAACACACCTAAAGTGTATTTATTGTTAACCCTGTTGGTCTCGGTTTGGGAGTAGGCTCGGAACCCTTAAGTCTTCTGCTTTTCCTCTAGGTTTTTGTTTCTGGATTTTAAGGTGAAATATTTTAAAGAATTCAGCTACTGATACATGTTTCTTTCTTGAAGCTTGTTTATTGTTATGATGACACTGAAAAGGACTCCTTTTTCTAGGTGTTTTCTCCGTTGGCACATGAATTTCTGAGTTCTGCTTCTACTTTTCCTACAAAAAAAAAATCTTGCTCTTAATTAGATTTCATAATATCAATGATTTTTTTTTTAAGGGATGCAAGCCTAGGAACAGCAGTTGTTCATCTCCTCATCTGCAGCAGCAGCAGCACTAATCTTGTACACATTGGCATGCACACAGGGCAATAAAAAGTGACATGATGTAACATTTCAGTGAAGAATTGTAGGCACTGGAGCCAAATCCTGTCATTTAAGACTTTCTGTGAGGAGTGATTTATTCTCAATTTGCCAGTGTGGGCTTTCTTGAGAGAGATTGTGTGTTGGGAATTATGCCTACACTTTTCAAGCATTACTAGTGACACTAGGTGTCTCTGAATTCAGGTACCCAAGCTGACATTCCAGGGAGGCTTGATTCTGGGCACGTGTATACTCAGCTTGCTTAGAAAAACTCTGCTTGAAGCAGAACACCCCAAGTCATTGGTTTTGTCTGTCCTGAAGATGCCAAAGATGATGGCTGTAAGGGACGGTGTTTCAGATATCTGATCTGGCAAAAGAACTTCCAAAAGTTAACATTTTCTCTATCAGTACAGCTTTTTAATAGGCAGAAATCTTTTTCTCCTAGAGTAGGAGCTGGAAGAGAGGCTGATGGGACAAATCACTTCACTTTTCACATTATTAATCTTCTGAAGGCATAGATCAATTGCCCAGAGCCATTTCTTCCCTTTTTTAGAGGCAAATATATAATCTTATTAATGATAATGTTTTTTTGCCAGCAGCATGATATTCTGTATTGTTCAGTTTAATAATCAGCATGAAACCTATTAACTGCATGAGATATGGTCTTGGAAATCTGGGGTAAAATCTTTGGCACTTGGAAATATTAACTGACTTGTTTGCAGTACTGCAATCTCCTACAGTTAACATTCTGGCAATTACAAAGATACAGGCTCTTAAAGATAAGCTTTCTGGTCTGTGCTCTGCCTGTGCTTTACCCTCTAGTCAAAATCCAAAGTAAGCCTTTTTGGAAACTGTGAAAGCTTGGAAGAGTTTAATTTAATTTCTTGTGATTGTGAGCACTTGGGTACCTCCTGGTTCTGAGTGAGCCTAGCAATGACTAAATCAACAGAACATCTCTTCTCAAGCAGTGTTGGTTTTGGGGGAAGGAAATCAATTATCCAGCCAAGGATTTCACCTCAATTGTGTTTTGATGCTTTTATGTTACATTTTGTGTTTCTCTATGGCCGTTTTACTTTTGGCTAGCAAAAAGGTGGAATTAAGGTGCCTTTATCAGTGACAATAAATGGTTCTGCTTAAGAGTCACTTTTCCTTGCCTTGCATCTGCCCGTCTCAGTTGCTTCATTTTGCTGATGAAAGTTTGAAACTTCCCCTTCACAAGAGGTCAGTGAAGCTTGCAATTTGTCACTTCAAGACATCAGTTCCTATAGCAAATCTCTCATTAAATTTTCCTTGTGCATATCAGAGGTTGAGGTCATATGGCCCCAGGTTGTCTTGTCTCTGAGGGGAAAGCTGGCGTCGGAGTATTTGATTGCTCCACCACAGCTCTGCATTTGAAGAAGTCAATCTTTTCTGGTCTGCACTCCCTCTAGGGCATATTTCCTCCTCTACACAATTTAACAGTGATTGGCTGTTTCAATAGCTTTTGAATAAGTTTGTTCTTAAATGTGTTTCCTCCACTTCTCCTCCATGCACAGGATGGAGTTTGCACCCTGAGTAACTTCTTGGTTTGCTGTGCTGCCTTCCGTGCCCTCTGCTCCTCCTAATCGCCTTTTTAAGTATAGCAGTGTGTAATTAGGGAATGTCATTTACACTTTCCACTTCTGGTGCCATGAAAGGAAGTGATGCTTATCGTGGTGCCTAGAAGTCCCCTCATGACTCTTCTGTTAAAACAGTTCTGCTATCTGCCAAGACCTGAATCTCCCTGTAATTACTTTCCCAACATTGTTCTGGTAGGAAGACTATCTGTAATCACTCTGTGACAAGTTTCCTTCTCATCCTTACTGTAGAATTCCACTCACTAGGGCCTGTTGCTTTAGGTTTCTTTACTTTGCTAGGCGATGGAGATTGAGGACTTTCTTCATCCATTTGGCCATTTCCCATTTACTGCTTTTCTATGCAAGCTTCAGAACAGCATCTTTCAATGGGAGGCTATGGCCAGCATGACTTCTCGTGTATTTTTAATTTCTTTGGCTGAAGCAGATGAGATTTTAGGAAGTGAAATCACCCCACTCTTTTCTCCCGTTGCATGGCATCTGAATACACTTTTTCTTCTCAAAGAAGGCCAGACCTGAGTGTTTAATGGCAAGCACATCTAGGAATTAGATCCCTAAATATCATTCACACAAACAGCAGTATATTCTCAAAATATGAAGATGTAATATGTTATATCTGTTTTAACAGAGAATAAGAATTTCTTCTCTGACTTGTATGACAAACTGTGGTTATCTTCATTCAGCTGGCATTGCTCAGAGCCTGCATGCCCACTCTGTCAGGGGACAGGTTCAGCACTGAGACTTGTGTGCTCACAGTGCAGTGGAATTTGCAGTCAGAGACACTTCCATCCCCTGGGGAAAACCAGGCTTCGGTGAAGTAGAATAGGATTACGGCTCAGCTACAAGTCGTGCCTGCAAATCCCCACAAAAAACTGGGGCTTCTAACTCTCATTGCTTAACTTAAATCCTTCTGAGAGGGCAAGTGGGATGGGAGTTGTTTCAAAATAATTAGTAAATACTTGGGTGTGGAGAAAAACAGAGCAAGGTTCCTGTGCTTTCCAGCATACCCTGACTTGCAGCAATTTCCTTCCCTTTAAGAACAAAACTAATGTTACAGGTTAGTAGTTCTTACTAAGCAACCTAATGTAGCTTGTTGTCTTAGCAAAATACGTCCTGCAGCTTCTTGTATGGGGTCTGTACGTGCTTCCCTGCTCAGAAATGTAGCTACCTTAGAAAGGCAGCTAACAGTGCAAGCTGTCTGGAGAGAAGAAAACTCAGAGACTGGGAGGCAGCCTTTAAGGGAGAGCAGTGTAAGCTGTTCTTTCGCTTGAGGCATTGAGCTCTAAGGACACAACAAATGGGTGCAAATCCCCCTGTGACCCGAGCAGGGGAAAAGGGGGCCGGGAGCTGTTAGGAGAGAGAAGCAGTACGCTGGCGGTGCCCAAGAGTCAAAATTCAGATTGACAGTCTGAAAGTTCTTCCCTTTGGAGAGGGAACAAAAAAATCATCAGCAGTGAAAGTGCTGAGGCACTGGATGCCAATTTCCCCTCTCTTTTGTAACTGCAACATGAAGAATCAATTTCTATCCAGAAATGTTTCACGATCTGGTCACAGTAGCGTGTGGAAGAGGCTGTAAGTGTCCTCTTTGCTAATCCATAGCTGTTCCAGATGAATACTCAAAGATCTATTCCTGGTGGGTTTGGTAGGCCTTGTAACGACATAGGTGAGGTGTCAAAAAGAGGGCAACTCTCTTTGGCCAAATAAACAGGAGTTGAACTACTAATACCTTCAGTTTCCTTTGAAATCATGCACTGCAAGTCTTCCTGTGATCTATTTGACTGAACATGTTCCATAGTCCTGCTATCCTCCTATTAAATAAATAAATAGTATTTTAAAAATATCTATCAAAAAACCAAGTAATGTGACATTTGTCTCTAAGTAGAGAGGCAAACTATTTGTGTTTCTAAAAGAAGCCACTGGGAAAAGAGAGATTTGGGGGAAAAATCAACCAGGGGGAATAGCTTGATGAAAGCTGTAAGTTCTAAGAGGGTTTTATTTCTTTGCTGCTCTGTAGTTCCTGTGGGTAAGCAAGTAAACCTGACACTTCAAACTATATTTTCCTCAATATCTCAAAATTCATTTGACTTCCCATGTTGCTAATTATTTTTCCACCTCAGAATCAAATATTTTGTTTCGGGCCACAGCAAGGAGAAAAGATGCAACTTTATTACCAGGGTCAAAAAAAATAAAGGGAAAGAAAAGGAAAAAAAGAAAAGAAAACTTTCCATCTTTGCTAGCATTCAGCCTTTTGTAAATAAGGGTGTCAGCTCTGCTAGTTTCCAGTGGTTACAGTAAGCTTGTAGCACCTACAGTGTGGAGAAAGGAGGTGAATCCTTTCCCCTCTTGAATGAATAAGCTCTGTTCTTTAAGTACGGGTTGATTTCTATAATCCTAAACATCTAATACATTCCAGAGATTTTAATCAGCAGAGAACCAGGAGACTGATGTTGAAAACTGTGGAAACCATGAGCATTAATTTAAATTCTTTTTTAGAAAGCATCATACAGGCATTAATTAAGTCTCTAATTAAGCATCCTATTAATTTTGCTTTAGAGACATTAAAGGCCTGGCAAATATACTCTGTCAAATCAGTGGGAGTCTTTACATTGATTTCTATGGGATTTGGACAAGTCACAAAAGAGTTGATTGGATTTTTTATGGGGTGACAAAGGATTAGATTCCAAATATCTGACCTACCCCCATCTTTTCTTTTGAGTCTTCGATGGTCAGAGGAAAGAAAAGTTGGAGTAAAAGTATGATGTGCAGAACAATGGCTAATAGTTCAGTTGCTCTGTGCAAGGTCCCTGGACATTAAGTAAGAAATTTAAATGCATCGTTCATAAAACAGACACAAACTCAAGTAGCCATTAGTAAATGTTTTGAATTTGTGGCTTAATAGCAAAGGCAAGGGACCAGAACTGAGGTGGTCTAAGGACAGGCTTTCCTAAAGATAAAAAAGTAGCAAGCAACTTGCAAACAGTAACTTGAGAAATTATTTATAGATATAATTTATAACCAACCTTCAGAAATGCAACCTTGCAATAATGAAATGAGATTATTCATAGAGCAAAAGCTATACAGTAAGGTCAAAGCTGAAATATGGAAAGAATATATTCTGTGGTTTTATAAGGTCCTAAAACACCTTAAAATGTAAATCCACGCTACCTCTAACCAGCCTTCTGTGGAGCTGCCATTTTCACTGCCTTGCTCCTAGAAGACTGCTCTAGTCCTGTGAAGAAATGGATGGTGGAAGAGCTAGGCATGGAGGTGTTTTCTGTCACTCGTGGGGTCACGCCTCAGGATTTTCACAGACCCCTAGAAGACCTCCATGCTCTACAGATGTTCATGAAGTCTGGTGATTATTGCCCCACAAACCTTGAGGCCTGGGTCAGTAAAGTGCGACAACTTTCCAAAATCTGTGGGCATTGGGCTGATGTTCTGAGGACAGTGTATCTTAGCAATGGGTTTAATGTCCTCTGCTTCATTAGACTGATTAAGCAGTTTTGGAAAATAGTGAACTACATTAAGTAATGTGGGGTTTCTTTTCTTTTATGCTTTCAGAGTGCAGAATGCCATTTTAAAGTCAATTATGCTGAAGGTCTAAAACACAGTCTACATTATGAAACTTCTGAGACGTGGAGTGCAGAAGTACAGCAGAAGATCATCTTTGAGCCATCATGGAATTGTTTGATACAACAAGTATCCAGATTCAGTCAAAAGTAGCAAGTGAGCCTCATAAAGCGTCCCTTTGTAAGGTAAGATAAATTATCTCTTTCTTTTTATGGTCTGAGAGTGAGAGAAACTGAAAAATTGAGTCATGCGAGAGTTGGACAGAGGTAAGTTTGTGTCATTTCATTTGCACATAAAGGTAGATGGTGTTTTTGCTAGTTTGAGTATCTGATCAAACTACTATTTCTTACTACAATAAATGATTGCGATGTGATCGAGAATGTCAGACAGTTGACAATGTTGTCTTGTCCTTTGCTCACTTTTGTGTCCAGAATTTCACCATATTATTGTGGCCAGTTAACATCAGGGGACGATCAGGTCACGGATGTTTCTGTGGTCAGGTCACATTTAGATGAAATAAGCTGTTCATTTCTACTGAACACACTGAATTGTGTTCTTACCTTTTGTCCATGTTACCTCACTTTGGGGAATAATTCTTTATGATCCAGTGTAGTTAGCAAAAAGAAAATATTTATAAGTATTCTTCAGTCTGCTGTCAGCAGTGACAGGACAAGGAAGAGTAACTTTGACAAAAGAGACATTACTACTTTCTAGTTTCTTTTTTTTGTTGTTCCTGAGCCTGGCCTGGTTTGAGGAATAGGCCAAGTATCCCCAGGAACTTCCTTTGCTTGGATATTTAGCAATTGACTGTAATTAAATTATGTTCTTGCTTTTTCAAGCAGCTTAAACTGCATAGATAGAGCAGCCACTAGGGATCTGAATGCCAAAGTGCTTTAAAGAGAAGGGTGCCTGCAGTTCATTGGATGGGTCCTCATGGTCTGTGTGCTTAGATTGTGGGGGGAAAATGACCTGCACTGTGAAAATAGATCACTTGAACACTTCCAAATAAGGCTTTTTGATACAACTTTGTTGTAATAGATTATTAAGAGACTATCTGCAGAAATAAGCTTTTCTATTTCCTGGAAAAGGGTGAAAGAGGAGAGAGCAGAAAAGCCAAATACTGTAACTTTGTTGACTCAATTGAAATTACTGCCAGTATCAGCTGATGGAAGGAAGACTTTACTCTGTCTCCCAGTAACCTCTTCACTTCCATTGCATTAAAAATACGATATGAACTCATTATATGTATATAATTTTATAATTTAAAAAAGGAAACAGCCCTTTAGGTGCTTATACAGTGATTTAGGTAACTTCACCGTTGCGCTGGGTTTTTGCAAATATTTGGCACCTTTAGTGAATTTCTCAGACAGTTCATTTTCTTTGTAAGTGCCAATTATCAATCTAAGATAATGGAGAATGGTTTAACGTGAACTGTCAAGGAAGTTTATAAAATTATCATGTCAACACTGTACTCTTCCAGCAGAGTTAGAGAAAGATTACAAGAAAACAATATTGTCATTTAATTAAACACTGCCTGCATTAATATTTTGCTATTACACATTACTTACTCTACATGCTGGCAAGTACTAACTGTCATTTTACAGTGCCAGCAGCTTGTTGTGCTTGGTGATGGGCAGTTCCTCAGATGGCCTGAGGTATGAAACTGGAGGGGATCCTGTGTGTAGCAGAAGTGATGATTTTTCTCACCCTCCTAATGATACTTTAATGGGATGACAAAGAAGATTTCAGTCGCAGCTGACAGTGCAAATATTATAGATGAGTTTTTCTGTTCTCACTTTTCCAGCCATCAGTGGAAGGAGTACAGTACCCTCAGCTAACTTCTTTTAGAGGTATAATCTCAAATTGTCCATACATTCAGGGTTCCCACACTGCCTTCAAATTATGGAGGTAATCTGTTGTTGGGGTCTGTATTTAAATTTAGATCTGAAAGCACAAACTCCTGCCCCTTGAAACTCTGCTAGCTCAATAAACAGGGAGAGCTAGCTAAGATACCCTTGCTTGTTCAGACCACGTGGCACAAGCACTGCCTGTTGAAAGCATGCAAGTTCTCCTGGAGTAGCACCAAGAGTAGATCTAAAAGACCTTGCTGTAGACGAATGATGCCAGTAACGCCTGACTAGCATCTAGTTGGGCAGAGGGACCAGGCTCAGGTTAAGTCACCAATGCTCATCCAAATTTCCACCACTATAGAAAAACTCATTTGAACCTAACTTTATGTTTTAGGTCAAGAAAATGAATGTTTCTTTCCAGTAGTGCTGATAGGTCTTTGGCAATGCTGATTAATGAGCATTCAGTTTTCCCTGTGGTAACAGTGCATTGGGTCTAGACTTTTTAGGAATATTTTTGGCCTCTCTTGTGGCTACTCTCCATTATTCTTTTTTATTCTGAGATTCATGTTAAAGCAAATCCTGTTCCCTCCAGGATACTTAAAGGCTGGTGGAGGTGCTCTATGTGATGGTTCTATTCCCCATGAGAATCTTACAAAAGAAAGAAGCACTGTCCATGGTTTGGCTTTTTTAAGTAATCTCACTCCTGCAGGTGACTTTAAAATTTACAACTTGGCAGTTTTCTTATTTGTTAACTCCTGGTCACTGTGAAAATGTTGTTATTGTGCCTCTCTCACTGAGGAGGTAGGGCTCATCCTAACTCTCTCTCAAGGATCTGTAAGACTTCCCTTGTGGTAAAAACAAGTAGGCTGAAATGGCCACAGTGCTGGCATGCAGAGAGCTGTGCAACGTAGGAAATGACAGACCCTCATTGAAGGACTTGCAAACTAAAGAGCAATACAGAAGTGTTTGGAGGATTCATGTGATTCAGAGTAAACCAGCATGA
The DNA here is from genome assembly GCA_013399075.1 of Chloroceryle aenea. Lineage (NCBI taxonomy): Eukaryota > Metazoa > Chordata > Aves > Coraciiformes > Cerylidae > Chloroceryle > Chloroceryle aenea. The sequence goes on from VWZY01010114.1 coordinate 933,257, forward strand.
CTAAAGATTGGAAGTGGCTCCTGAAAAGGTTGTCAAGCCCCGAAACAGTCTGCCCACGGAACTGAGTCACCATTCCTGGAGGGATTGAAGGACATGTAGATGTGGTGCTTAGCGACCTGCTCTTGTGGTAGACTTTGCAGTGCTGGGTTAACAGTTGGACTTGATGATCTTAAAGGTCTTGTCTACCTTAAAAACAATTCTATGATTCTATGTTGAGCATTTCTTTATTGGAGTCTTAAGGGATTGAATATTGAGCAAAGCTTTGGATCTAGGCGAGACATTTGAGCACACAGTGCTGTGAGTACTCTTAAAAAGCTTTTCCTGAATCATGGCCTTGTTCTTGGGAGATACGGATTGCTTGAAACCATAAAAAGAAAAGAATTTTAATTGGGAACTATAAAGGCTCTATAGATCAGACCATGTGTGTCTCCTCAAACCTAGAGAGGGGCACACATGTCAATTCCCATTACTAGAAGCCGTTTACATCTGGCAGAATTTGCCCTTCAGTTTTTATTTACTTCTGCAGTGGAGTTTTTTCCATGTTATGCAAGCAGGAAGAAAGGGATCTATTCTTACTACATACTCATATCTATCATTACAAGTACCTAGCAAAAAAAGTAGACGTGATTAGAATGATAGGATAATTTAGGTTGGAAGGAACCTCAGGAGGTCATCTAGTCCAAGCTCCTGATTAAAGCAGGGTCACTTATGAGATTAATATGCTTCCAAGTATTTGGGGGTTTTATACTTCCCAGCAGATCACAGGTTAATTCCAGCAATGTGGTAATTTCACCAAGTGTCAGTCATTTCTTTAGAAATTCAGCTATTATCACTTTCATATGCTTTTTAATTCATGGGTTAACTATGGGAGCTCAGTAATGTATAGTGACGAGTCTGTAGTCCTTGAAAATGTTACACTCATTATTATACCACCTTCTAAGTTTCCTCATAGTTCCAACAAGTGCTAGAAATACTATTGTTATGATAAGTTATGGATCCCCAATGGAGGCATTTAATTTCATGGCATGTTAAAGGCTGTAACAGCCTATTAAAATAGGGGGAGGAATCTTCCCTTAAAAAAAATGAAACCATAAAAAGAAGCAGAATTAAATGCTTAGTGGCATTTCTCCAAGAGAAACGTTTATCAAAACCCAAATCTTAGAGGTAAGATTTTTTGGAAGTAATACATTCTTTGGGGACTAACAGTGAGAACGGTGTGGCCATCCTTTTTAGCAAACACTGACTATCATCTCTTATTCAGAAGAGACACAGTGGCAGCTGAAGAGAGACTAAGCCAATACTGAAGTATGTATATGTTTTTCCTTTCATTATCCTTAGCAGAATGGCCAAGGAATTAGGACAATTAATGATTCTGCTCATGTGTGTGATTATAATACTGGTGCACAAACCTGTGAAGGCTTGCTCAGTGCTTAACTTTGCTCACATAGATAGTCCCTTGAGCTTAAAAACACGGATAAGGTCTTAGTGTTTGTGCTGGCCTTCTGGAAGCTTTCAAAATGCAGTTATCCCTGTGTGAACCTCGAACAGCACTCGTAGATTTGACTGAGAATCTGAAAATACGTCCCCATGCCAATAGAAGTGGCAGAGCACAGCTGCTTGCTTTTCAGCTCCAAAACCTCTGGGTTTTGTTTGCAGCTGTCTGTCATAAGTACTTGCTTTGAAGAATGTAAATAACTAAAGATGAAAGGTGCTTTTTGTGTAAGGGAAAATAAGTAAATAGATGAAACCTTTACTAAACTTACTGCTCTATTTAGTTGTCCGAGCACCCGTTTCAGTGCCTACTACAGTCAACAGGAACCTTTCCTCTGGCTCTAGCAGGCACTCTGCCAATCCCTGGACCTGTGACTGTGAGTGAAAACCCTACAGAACTACCAGAGCTGAAGGATTCAGAAATACAGAGTAGGATTAAATATTCATTTCTGCCTCATTGGGATCCTCTGAGACTTTGTCACAGTGGGCATTAAAGAGTAGGTTAAAATAAAATTAAAAATACTGCACAGCTTGAAAGTCACTAAAGTCCTTCCCTATCCCTTTCTAGGAGTCCACTTCTATTGTCCTTTATTATTAATATATCATAATAGCAGCAAATACGGGCCGAGTGTTTTACAGTCTGCAGCAACATACAGTCCACAGTTAAAATATTGTCAGAAGGGGGGAGCTGGAGACAGCAGAGGGGTGAAATTCACAGGTGGCAGTCAGACGATGTTGTCACCTCAGTAATTATTTTAACACTCTTGGGGGTACTACAGCTGGAAACAACAGTTCATGGTTTGGCGAGACAAGGAGTGTGTGTTGTAGAGCAGGTTCTTTATGAGTTAGTTGCTTGGGAGAAGTTGTAAGGAAGTTTGAAGATGGGCAGGAAGTATTGATGTGAAAAGAAGGACTTTGGTCACCGTTGTTGCATGCCAATAGTAAGAGCCTTGAATATGAGGGCAAGCAGCCTCAATTTGGAAGAAATCAGAGAGCAAATCAAAGTTTCAGTAGCTACGGTGGGAAATAATTTGCTGCTTTATCGGGGAAGGAGCTGTATGTATAGAGGGAATGTGGGTCTATGAATTGGAGGCAGAATGATTTAGTACAGCGGGATTCTTTTGAGATTATAATGAGCTTCTGCCCCTAAATTAAAACTTTTCTTTAAAGATTTTTGAATCCAAAAATAACTATCAGGGGAGTTTCACAGAAGCATTAATTACTTTCATTCCTAAATCTGACAGTGATCCAAATTCATGTTCCAACTACCATCCCTTTTCCCTTGTAAATTAAGGTTGCAGAGCTAAATTATTGGCTTCAAGGACTGCAAAGGCAATTTTCTACATCATATCTCATTCCCAAGTTGAGTGTTACGCGTAGATTATGCACAAACAATGCGGAAAACCTTTACAGCAGTATCCCTTGAGCCACTCTTGTCTACTAAACAGAATTTTCTAATGACAGTGCAAAAGTATGTGACTGCATACAGTGGGAATGCCTCTTCTCTAACCCTCCAGTGCTCCATCTCTACAGGAGGGTCTCAAGAACTGTCTGTATTGGAGGTTGAAATGAGCCTAACTGGGAAGACTGGCCCAGATGCTCTGTGTGTTCTTGGCATAGACTTTCTGCAGAAGGGGTACTTCAAGGACCCAAAGGGTTTAAGTGGGCTTTTGGTGTAGCAGCTGCAGAGACTGAAGACAACCAGCTGTCTGCCTTGCCTGACCTCTCAGATGACCATTCCGCAGTGGGCCTGGTGAGGGTGAAGGATCAGCAGGTACCAACTGCTTCTCACTGTTGGCAATAGCAGACCAACAAAGACTCCCTGCTCCCCATACTTAAATTAATCAACTACAAAGTCAGAGTTATGAGCAAGACTCGCTCACCCTTCAAGAGCCCAATATGACCAGTTTAGATTTAGCTGAGCATCAAGTGAGCGTAGACATCGAAGTAGGTGGTGGTGTTTGTTACTGTTTCTGTTCTGGGGGCATTTTCTAATCCCTGAGTTGGTGCCTTGGCCTACTGCTTGCACACATGCCCAGAGCCGTGCTAATCACTGTCCTCCTTGTTCTTACATAGTCACCTAGAGAGGCTCTTGTTTTTCTGATCTGGCTGTACTAGCAGTCGGGAACAGCTTCTGGATTTTTTTCATGTTTTCTGGCTGATGCTGGAACAAAAGTCGAACCTAACAGATGACCTCCCATCCCAGGCTGCTGGTGCTCTCTGGGAGCTGTGTCGCTGCTTTCCTGAAAATACCATAGTGCCAAAGCTAATGTTTCTGGTGACCTCCTGGCTCAGCATCATTCTTCCACAAATGTATGCTTGAGAATAAGGCTCTGGGGGAAAAAATGTCCTCTGCAACTGGCATATGTTGAAACTACTGAAGGTATTTTGCAATCCAGGGGTATTTAAGTCCTATCTCAGCAGTTAACTTCTATTGAAATAACTGGATCCTGGAGTAACTCAAAAATGTGGGCTGCATTTTTAACTAGATATTTTTTTAGGTAATACACGGAAGTTAAGTATTCAATGGGAAGCATAACTTCTCTTTCAACTTTTTCTAACTCCAGTCTTCTGTCTGCTTATTAAAACATTGGATATTTCAGGTTTAACAAAAATGTCCAGATGTTTCCCTTCAGTCTGGGCCTGCTCTGGAAAGCCCCCAGTAACAGGATCACCTGAATGGTAGAACATTTTAGGATAATAAAGCTGAGGCATGCACATCAGAGGGACTTTACTAGAGGCTATCAGAATATAGGGAAGTAGTAGAATGAAATCTTTCCTGTTTCATTAATTTATTTATTTTTTCTGGTGCAGTGTTCTTAGCAAGGAAAGTTGGCAGCAGTCCGTTTCCCAAATTGTGCATGAGCCCCAAGCTCTTCTGGCCATTGAATTCTGATTTTCCCTTGGTTTTTAACCAAGTCATCACCTTCTCTGGCATTTCTTCTGCCTTGAAATGTGTAGATGGGATGGCAGAGCAGTTTCCTGCAGTATTCATAGTTATTATTTGGGAGCTGATGAGAAGAAGTAATAACCTGGGATGTTTTGCAAGGGACTAGGGAAAAGCTTGTTTACCAGATCTTGCCTTTCTGGCAAACAGCTGGCTGTAGTTTTAATAATGAGCTGCCCATAATTGGAATGCAGTTAATCCAAGTTAACACCCATGCACTAAACTTGCTAATTGGGAATTTCTCTTTATAATAAGCACATTACTCTTGCTTTTTCAAGTAATGTTAACGTGCTGATACAGCAGAGAGAGTACACCTCGCTACATGACTGCAGCTAGCAGGCCCCAGTGCATGTTAATTTTTGAAGAAAACATATGGTAAGAGTAATGGCTGAAGTCTGTAGACAGCTTGCCTAAATTACAGTGCATCCATTGAAACCAGGACACATGCTAAGCTGCTGAAAGCAAAGAGATGTCATTAAAAAATGATTCATATACCTTTGCCTTAATGAGTGCTCACACTTGAGGATTGCCAATTGCCTGATCAATAGCTTCACAGACTCACAAAGCAAAATTCTTCGTACAAGTGGAGTATTTCCATTACAGAAGTGTGGGACTTCAGCTTATGCCCTTTTGCCTTAAAGGAATTTGAAAATAATATTTTTTTATATATTTCTGAAACCTGCCTACATTTGAATCTAGTAAATAAATAATCATGTGCTGCCATATGGAGCAATTTCATAACAGCACATGGTGAGGTTCTAATGAGTTTTACCATACTGTGCCTGACAGGTGAGTTTTCAGCTTTGATTATAAGAGGCCAAAAATAATTCATCCAGGCCAATAAAGTTTGATTTAGATAAGTCTCGATTATTTTTGCTACCAGCCATTAAAAACTGTTCTATCCTCATTTTCATTTTCAGACACATAGCCTGGCAACAAGCAATAATGGATATTTATTGGGCTATCAAATCCACAGACTTGTTTACTTATCTGAATACTTCACTTGTCAATATTCTGTAGCCCACTGGCTGCTGACTTTAAAAGGTGTCATGTTCAGGAGTTCTTTTCAAATTTAACTCTTAAAGTTTAAAAAAAAGTACTTTGAAGTTATTATTAGTACTGCAGTGTCCAGAGGCTCTGTTATGGCAGGCAGGGTACAGTGTGAGAGGCAGACCTGACACAGAATATGTGTGGATAGTCTTCTGTCCGTATGGATGAGCCCAAACATCTCTGCAGTGGAGTGCCAGTCGCAGTCCTGCTGCAAGTGGGTGCCCCTCCACTGATTTAGTGGCAGCATGAACTGTGTTAAAGAGATGTGTTGAGCTCTTGACGGATTACAACGTGAAGCAATGTAGGTGCTGCCATGCTCTAATGGAGCTGAGTTCTGTCTACTGCAGCACTGCCTAGCTTGGAAGGGGCAAAACTAGGTCTCATAGATAAAGGCTTAGAAATTTTGTGCTAAGTCCACATCATAAGCTGCTGCTCCCTTGGATCTCACCCTCATCTCTTGTAATTGAATAATGGACTTAGGCCCTCAAAGCCAAGTTAAACGACCAAGGCAAAGCGACAGAATCCATTATAATGAAACAAATAAACACTGCTTTACTCCATTTTTAACCACATGAAGATGTGCATGTTAGTATAGTGTTTCAGATAGTCCAGCTTCTCTGGTTTTCCAGCAAACTAGGGCATTGAATTATTCACAGAAGGCAAGTGCAGAGGGAGATGTGTGCCATCTAGACCTCCTGCAGCTGCGAGAATAAGCAACTGTGCTGTCTCTCTTCCCTTAAAATTTGTAAGACTTTCTGCCTTGGTGCCTCCCAAAACAGCTTAGTGTTCCTGGAAGGCTGCTAGGTCTCAAACTTTGAAGACTTCGCCTTCTATCTAAAACTCAGTAGTTAGTTCTCTTAGCCTGAAAAGGCATGCTGGAAGCCATCTTGATCTCTTAGAGGCCCTTTATTCCCATTGCTTTAGTCTTCACTATTCTTCCTCACCTTCCTCTCGCATTAAACAGGTGAGAAATGAGCATTTATCCTTTTGCAGAAAGTGGGCAAATAGGTGGACGTGCCATTCCTGCCTAGCGCTTGACTTTTCATAAAAAGCTTTATCTCTGACCTTTCTTTTCTTACCCTTGGTTCAATTTCTTTCTGCCCTGGGGTTGGAGACAATGAAAGTTAATTATGGGGGGGGTTGGCTCTTCAATTGCATCTATACAAAAAAAAAGAAGTGACCTTGAAGAACATTTTTAAAGAGCTGTCCCTTATCAAACTTCATCTCCTTTTTCTTGTTTCAGTAGGCATTTAAATTTTCTGTTAAGTGAGGATCTTGTAAGAATTCAGTATGAATAAAAATTGTATCCAATGAAATTTATTATTATTTAGGGAATAATAATCTTGGCATTCCTGCTCAAGGAAGTCAGAAATCTTTGCCTAAACCAGATATTATCTTTGAATCCCATAGTGGAAGTCTAGTTTGCAAACACACTCCCAAAGATACTGAAGTTCAAATAGATCTTTTAGGTCCCCTCTTTAAAAATTAAACAAAAGGGGCTTCTGTTGGTTTCCAGAATTAATTGAGAATGACTAGGATACTCATCTGAAATATCGCCACTGGTTGCAAATACATTTTGGGGTTGTTGGTTTTTTGTTGTTGTTTTTGTTAGTTTGTTGGATTTTTTTTAATTCATGAGCTGTGTTGCAGTCTGGTGTCCTACTTAAGGATTAAAAACTTAGGATAAGCAAGGAACTATGAAATTAAAAGCAGCATATAACTGAGCCAATCTTAGGTAGTATCTCTGAGGTAATTAAGGACAGAGCAACATAGTGATCAAATCAAGCTTGCAATTAAAACTGAATCAACAGATCAATGGGTTCAAATGAGCAAATCATCATATTAATATAGCAGGTAATCAAGTAGAATTAAGAGGTTGGCACTGGAGGGAATTTCCATTTGAGTCTTAAATTGCAGGGTGAGACAGGGAAGAACCCATTTTCTTTTAGCCTGAGATCTGATAGCAGCAATGGCTGACCTAAGGAAGAATCACATGCAGGATCTTTCCGATGCAAAGTTTACACCTAGTGTTTTCATCAAGTATTTGTGACTGTTTGATTTTGGTTAAGTTTTAAAAGGTGCAGCTTATCAAAACTTCTAGTTCAGTTTTACAAATTTACTTGTTCAGCTAACAAGGCCTACAGGTTACTGATGCCTAGAACAGTGCAGGATCTACTTGTGTCCCTAACCATCGTCACTGTTTAAGTCAGCTACAGTGGCAGCATTTGGGCTGGCTGTTGTTAGTTTCTGTTGCTAACGTACACTGGAGTCCAGTCCTGAACCAGAAGGTGATGAACAGGAAGAGGCAGTCCTTTTTCCAAGGTCTTACAACTAAAATACAAGATAATACAAACTACTTGGGAAACTTCAGGGAGCAAGTTAACTGTTTTAGGGGTGTGAATAGACAGAAGATACTTAAAATTATAGGGTGATTTGTGTTGTCAGATCAGACACTCTTCAGTTTTGTTTTCTAAAAGAATCTGTAGCAATTGAGTGTAACCTGGATGTGAAAACACAGCAAGAATTCTAAATCAAGAACATACATGGGCCTCAGGCAATAATAAGAGATTTGTGAAATCTGTGGTGCAAAGACTGAACTTGATCAGACAGTTAAAAAAAGGGGATTAATTAACTAATGTGTAAGAAGAGCCTCGTTTATGAAATGTATATTTTCTGTGGTGATCTTCTACATGATTTTAATACTAAAGGTTACCAAGAGTAGCCAGCATGGATTTACTGAAGGGAAGTCTAGCTAATTTAGATTTAANGAGAGGTTGTGGAGTCTTCTTCTCTAGAGACTTTCAAGCCCCGCCTGGATCTGTTCCTGTGGGGGTGATCCTGCTCTGGCAAGGGGGCTGGACTTGATGATCTCCCGAGGTATCTTCCAACCCCTAGCATTCTATGATTCTGTGGCTCCTTTAACATCTAGTGCTGTGCTGGAGCTCGGATGCAGTCTTTCCCTGCCAAGAGAACTTTTCTGTGGGTCAGTTTAGTCCCNAGGTTGAGAAGTGGCTGAACTGTAGAGCTCGGAGGGTCCTGATCAGTGGCATAGACTGCAGTTGGTGACCTGTAGCTAACAGTGTTCCCCAGGGGTCAGTACTGGGTCCAGTCTTCCTTACCATTTTCATCAGTGACCTGGGTGAAGGGACAGAGTGCACCCTCAGCAGGTTTGCTGATTATACAAAACTGAGAGGAGTGTCTGATACACCGGAAGGCTGTGCTGCCATCC
>VWZY01010114.1:942217-996571 GCA_013399075.1 Chloroceryle aenea
GAGGTTGTGGAGTCTTCTTCTCTAGAGACTTTCAAGCCCCGCCTGGATCTGTTCCTGTGGGGGTGATCCTGCTCTGGCAAGGGGGCTGGACTCGATGATCTCCCGAGGTATCTTCCAACCCCTACCATTCTATGATTCTGTGGCTCCTTTAACATCTAGTGCTGTGCTGGAGCTCAGATGCAGTCTTTCCCTGCCAAGAGAACTTTTCTGTGGTTCCGTTTAGTCCCTTCTCTTCCAAACCTTTGGAAATGCCCGTGTCCGAGACTTCCACCATCCAATGAATTTAGTTAAAATACTGTTATTCTCAAAAGTTATTAGAGATGTACAAACGGTGCAATAACATAAGGCTTTTCTCCTTAGGTAAGATTAACAAAATCTTTTTACATGTTAATAAATTCTCTTCCTGATGGTGGTATGAATCTTCACAGACTGAACTAGAATGAGAGTATTCTCTACAATTCTTTAAAAATATTTTGCCAAATGGGTTATATTCAAGATTAAGTAACTTTTTTTCATTCTTATAACTATAAACACAGGTTATAAACATGGAGGTAATTTGTATGTACCTGCTTAGTATGATAAACTTATTTTGCCTTTCCTTTGTTAATGGCCTTTTGGAAAGACCGTAAAATTATTATGTGGAAAAGAGATTGTTTAAAATTCAGTATGATCTGGGGAGTTGGGCTACACTTCTCCAGTCAAAATGGATGCCTACAAATCTTGCCATCTTAATTCAGAGACCAGATGCAATACAGGTCAATTTAATTTCATTACTGTCAGGAGGTCTTCTGAAAAGATCATAACGTTCGCAAGCCACTGCCCGCTGCAAGGTGATGCCACGTGAGGAGAGTTCACTGGGGCCTACATGCTGGAGTGAAATTAATTAACCCATGGCAGCAATGGAGAGTTAAAAGCAGGCCCGTAACTTCTTCCATTGCTCACCAAAGGCAAAGCAACAATCAGTTTAAATTTCTTACACTGTTAAGAATCAACACGTCCAAAGTTAAACGAGTAGTTTTTCAAAAAACTGGCGGACATTGTAACAGAGGAAAGACTGAAAAAGTCAGAGTGGGCACATTTTTATTTTTTTCTTTTTATGGTAAGTGCTTACTAAGCTTAAGCTAACAGAAATGCAACTGCAGCACTGGATTGGCCATGATATCTAATTTTCAAACAGACATAAATACTACAGAACAACTTGTCATTTTAAAAGGGTAAACAGAAAAATCATATAAATTAAGTGACATTTAAGAAGTTCAGGGTTTATAGCACAGCCACCAGGGAAATCAGAGGCCTAAGGAAGAAATGTTTCTTTAGAGCATTGATATAATCAGGCTTGGGAGAGAGAATTTTTTTCTTTCCTGAATGATTGTCCAAATAATTTTGAAGCATAATTTTGGACTCAGATTGTGACAAAGGATTAACCGTTTCTTTTTAATTATGGACCCTGCATTTGGAATTAATTTTTAAGTTGATTGAAAATTAGTTCACTAAAACAGTAAAAGGCTAAATGCAATCAAGTGACTGCAAGAAACAAAAGCCCCGCAGAGGATATGCTTTTTTAAAAACAGAATAAATAACAGCACAGTAGCAAAGATTATTTGGGGTCCAGGAGAGCCTGCACTGGGATAGAGGAATGCTTTGATCACCACCTGAGGTGGGCCCAGAACATGTGCTGTAAGGCTGTCCAATTTTAAGGAGTATCTTTGCAAAAAGACTGCTTCCCTCCGGGTAAGGACAATGAGGCGTGCATTAAGCACCATGGTGCTGTCTGTGACTAGCTGGAAAATATATTTACAGCAGAGTCATATTTGAACTGTTCAAGGATGCTGAAGGCCAAGCTCTGCTTAGGCCGATGGGTTGGGACTGGAATGGAGACAAGGGAGTCTCCCACTAAAACTCTGAAAGGATGAGTATATCATGAGAGAGATTTTCCCTGAAGTCTTTTGGGGTGTTAATGGCACCCGTGGTGCAGTGCAGCCTGAGAGGGGCCTTCCCCCTCTCCCCCTCCCCAGACGTTGTCAGCTGGGGGTACCCCCTGGTGCGCAGTGAGGCTCCTGCCCTTGCTGAGACTAGCTCAGGCCTGCAGCCCCCTGTGAAGGACACACACTTGTTCTGGAGCACATCAGCAGAAACAAGCTCTTGCTGTAGCTGATCAAAGGCATCCCTCTAGTGTGTTAGTGTCGAGCAGCGAGGCATCCAGAGTGGGTGCCTCTTGCATGGCTTGCTCTGGGCGCAGGCTGTAGCAGCTGCTGTTACATGGTCTAAAGGCTGTTTCCTTTGCAGTCTGCAGTCAGAAGCTGCTGTATCAACGAGCAGATGATGAGAAGAGCAAGCAAGGGGAAAGGTCACCTCCCATACTGTCACAGCACATCAAACAGCTAGCTGATATTTCTAACCCACAAGTACAGGAATTCATCGTGCTTATCTCTGAACAGTGTTGTGCGCACCAGACAGCAGTTCGGGCCCGTCCTCGCTGCTAGCATTTATCATGTTAGAAGATGACCTTTGAAGGATCAAGCTACCAAACACCACGCTGGCCACAACTTTTCAGTATGGATAGCCAAGAGCTAGCTGGAATGCCGTGTTATGCCAGCTTGCTTAGCCCGAACAGCACCAGAGCTTGACCTCGGTACAGAACATGACCCATTCTTTGCTGCATTATCCAATTAGTCCAAGTCATTAATTCTTCTCTTTAAGGTCTTGTTCTAACAGGAGACAGTCTTACTGCCAAGATAATCCCTAACGTTTTACAAGCATAGCATTATAGGCAGTTTTGATGAAAGGCAACCTCAGGGGGGTTGACTAATCCTCCTCCTATCCTAAGGCAGGATCAGCAAGACATTTAAGCTTTTCATGAAAGATAACCCATCTTTAAAGAGGACCTGTAATTCTGGGGAGAGGGCTGGGTTCTAAAACCCATCCCTTATTCTGTCTTTCTCTTCAGCTTCTTTTTTGGTTTTCTTTTGACACGTTTCATCTGCCAAATTTTTTGTTACACATACTAGGAAGAATACATTTATACATTGCCTATAAATAAGTTATTCCTTTATGTCTCAATAAAAGATTAGTCAGTGGCTTAGAGTCCATTAATTAATAAGCTGAGGCAATCTACCACTGATGTATTAAAATCTATCTGCATACATCCCATTCTGATGCATCTTACCCATATAATATCACATCCACATTTAATAGAATAAGTGCCCAAATAAGATCCATAACTTAGTCTTTGCATTCAAAATTCTTTTCCATGATTTTTTTTGTTTGTTTTGTGTTTGGTTTTTTTTTGTTAAGGCTAAAGAATGTGCCTCAGTTTTGTAGACTGCTGTCTGAAAAATAGACTACACTTGCACACGGATTTTGTGCAGCAGCTATATTATGATGTTTAGGAAGCAGAGCTGTGATCTTTTCTGGTCCTTGTTTGCTTTTTATCAGTGATGTCTCTGACTTGGAAGATTTGTAGTGCTCTCCTATCCAAAATTATTAGTATTGTCAGCAGAGAAAGTGTAAGCCTTTTCTCTCCTAAAGGGTTTCATAAAATGTTATGCAAGTGTCTGTTACAGATGGAGTTGGTAATAGTGTTTACTCTTAAGGTAGTCCAGCAACTGGCATTTTCACTTGCCAGGTTTTAATTATTCAAACTAAAAACTTTTTATGCAAATATTTGCTTCAGGCTAAATGTTTTAGAGAACAGTCAGGAAAAGTAGTTCAGTTGCATCCAAGAGTACAGAAATCTGAGGAAAGGAGGAGGTTAGCTTTTCTTCATGATAAACAAAACATTTAACTGATTTAATTAGAAAGGTTTGGTCACTTTTTGTTTAAAAATTGGCAGACAGATCTGTCTTCTCCAGCATCTTGAAAATCCAAGATGAGTTTCTGAAAAGCCTCGACCTGACCATACTCAGTGGCTGTGCATTGGAATAGAGCCACTTGAGTTCTCCAGGTTGCTTCTGCTATTGGCCTTAGAGGGACTGTGCAAGGTGATGACCATCTAACTAACCTGTGTAATTTGCAAGAACAGCCAAAGGAAATCATAGTAACCCACGTAGGCTTTCTGTCTAGTAGATATCTGTAGGGCCAGAATCAGTCATTCTTGATTCCAGCTCACGGGCAAGCTGGTGGGAGTGGGCGCTGTGGTTTATTCGGTGTTTCTTGGGGGGGTGGGGGTGGACGGGGGAGTTGGGGGGGTTAGATGTGCTATTGCAAGGCATTCAGGTGGCCACTGTGTCTTCAACTGAGAGGCATGAGTCATACCTTATAAATCAGTGGCTGATATTGTATGCCTGTCTGTAGATACTAAAGAAAAAAAGAATAATTAAAGTTGCTTCAGAGCTGTCCAATCTGTTTATATTTGGCCGTTGCCCCTTTGACCCACCCAACCAACACTCTGAAAGCAACTGGCAGCTTGAGCTGGGCTGAAGTCTGGCAACAACTTGCAGAGGGCTCTGGTGAGGACAGAGCAGGGCTATGGGCAAGTACTTGCAACGGTGTTAAGCCTAGCCATGCTCATCTGGTTATTCTAATGTTCATTTGAAAATAAAATAAAAGCTTTCTGGATTTGGTCCAGAAATTGTCTGTGTTGAGCATGCTGCATCACCAGACTGCAGGGACTGCGCCGGACTTACCCTGGCAGCTGGAAGGAGCAAATGCAGAGACAATTACGGTGTTAAGCACTGAACCAGAGAACAAGGAGACAGTGAAACCCTCCCTGCTTCAAGCACTTGATCCCTTGTGATGATAACAGTCTGCTTATTGTTGCCAGACTTCTCATCACAGCCAGTGGTAGAAGTCTGTGCTGTGTACCCAGGTCTCTGAGACTCCAGCTTGAGGAGTCTTTCTCACTTGATAGAATTTTGTGATAAGTTGTTTCCTAAAATTTAGGACTATTTTCTCATTATGGATGCATACACAAACAGCCTTTCTCAGGTTTGAAAAGGAACCAGCTACCTAGCATCTCCAAACTTTTACATGCTGGGTTGTACAACCTTAATAACCTTCTGAATTATTTATTTTTCAGAATCTCATATAGCTCTCAACATTTGTATCAAATTGGAACCATAGGGGAAACTTGGGCAGCAGGACATAGTAGCAATTATTCCCAGTGTTTCTCAACTATGTGATAGCTTAGCTAACCAGGTTTTGCTTTAATGGAGATTGTACTGACTAGTGTTGCTTCAGAATCTTGCTTTTTAACCTTTGGTTGTGCTAATATGCAAAAACACCACCTCCACATCAGACTGCTTGGTGCTGACACTCATTGTTTTCCTGACTCTTGGTAGTTCTCTAGCATGGAATTGCCTGAGCTTGGGCATCTGGGTCCAGCTGAGACATACTTGGGTCCAAATTTATTGTCATTAGATGAAGGGCTAGTAATTAGCAGTCATTCTGACAGAATGTGTGAGTTTTGATGCTTGAAGTGTGATACAAATGTATTTGGAATGAAATGCAATGCACTAAATCTGCTTTCTTCTTAAACTTGAAAACCAAAAACCATTTCTTAGTAAATCACTGTACATCACTGTAAAAAATGCTTCTTTTAAAAAAAATTATGTACAGGAGTTTGAGACTCTTTGGGAGGCTACCAGCTAGTGCCAACCCATGTGTCTCTTTAGAGGTTTACTGCTGCTGCTAGTTAGACATTCCCCAAATGAGCAATTTATATATATTTTTTTTTTACTGTTTTGCACCCAAAGTGGCTCTGTTTAAAGTGAAGAGGTGTTTTCAGAATCAGGAGCTTATGCAGAGGGGTTTTCTGGAACTTGGTTCTGAATCAAAGCCAGTATGTCTGGTTCTCACAATGCAAAATTAAATGGATTAGTTTAAGTAAATAGGTTTTCAATTTAACTTGGAAGGACTGTGGGATTTGGGTAAACATTTTTTCATTTTTTTTTTTTCCTTTTACAAGAAGGCTTGTAGTGTACTGCAAACCAAAAAGTACTTTTCTTCCTGAAGAAGTATCTTTCAGAATGTGGGACAGGCTTCATAATGCACCAGGTGATAAAACAAGGAGCTTTGTTTCAACCTCTGTGTCTCCACAGTGTAATGTACGTTAGTATGTGTAATGACTGCAGGGACCGGTTAGATGTGTGATAGAACACACAGTACTGTGCTGTTATCTTGGTTTAATTACATGCAACATTTTTCTTCAAAATGAAGAAAACAATAGAGACAATAATCCGTGAGCAAGCAGATATGTGGATGCAAAAGAGATGCCTACAGTATTCCTCTGTTGGCAGTACCAAGAAGAAAGGTCATGAAAAGCCCCATAAATAGCCTCTATTACCCAGGAAGAATGCCTCAGTAAGTGTCTGACAGAGAGATCCCCAGCTCCCAGCAGCCATTAAAGCAGACTTTCTCTTTCAGACATTAGAACATAAAGCTCCTTAATGAAGGGAAGATGTTTTTAGTCAAATTGTTTTCCTTTAATATTTGTTTTCTCCACTTGAACAAAATGTATATGACAAATGACTGACTGAGCTTACAAGAAAGATCATTGTTGAAACGGACATTTTGAATAAAAAATATTTTCTAAAATTCCCATTACACTATTTAAATGGAAACAATCCAGACATCATTAAAATAAAGCAGGATTCCTTCAGGGAGAAACTATTTCTGGTTTGATTTCTGTCAAAATGACTTTGACTTTCACAATACTTTTACAAAATGTTTTCCTGAGGCTTTGCCTTTGTGAAGGGTTTTTAAACAAAGGAACTATTTGCCACTAAACAGAAGTAATCTGATAAAAGATTGAATTCAAATTAAGTATGCTGCTTTTTTTAATGGAAGAGGTTCTTTATTATTTTATTTTGTTTTAAGACATGTCACCTAATCAGCACATAAATCTTCATAGAATTAATCTGACAACCTCATTAATTTCCTGTGAATATTGCAGTGCGAGGAAAAGACCATAATTTCATGAAGGTAATTTATTCTAAAATCAGGTGCCTCATATTTTTAGTTCCATGAGTTCATGTTTTAATGAAGCTAATTTCAGTCAAACACATCCTTGTGGACACAACACGGTTATATGCTGCTTCTGGAAATGGCCCGATCCTGCTCTGTCCCTCATGCAACTGTGAGTAGGGAATAACTCCAGTGAGGGATGAGGAGGGTATGAATAAATGTAACCTGGATGAAACAAACATCAAGGGGCTGGAAGAGCTTCATTTATGTCACATTGTGGCAAAAGTGGCCTAAAGGACCCTAATTATGAACAAGAAGCAACTCATGTGACATTATGCTGTTAGGATTGCATCAGTTCATTTTTTTGCTGCTCTGAGTCAGGTCTTCCATGGATACCAAAGCTCTTGTTTTTCCCCAGCCTCTCCCTCTTAATTTGAAGTTAATTCTTTAAAAGTTCCTTCAGTGTCTGAAAAAGGTGAATATTCTACTGAAGGTGCCTCATCGAGAGCCTGATTTTTCAATTCCTTTCTGCATTGGCCCCTTATACTTGTGCTGTTGAATCTGAATTTTTCCAGTCTTGTGAGTAGATTTCTTCTCCCTATTCATGTTCTTTTTGTTGCACTGTTGTGTTTTGAGTTATGTCTAGGCATAAACAGGACAACAAAGAGCAGATGTTTTTGTTGTGCTCCCACCTTCCGGAGTGAACTTGGTGGAGGTGGCTGCAAAACAGGGTGGTCGGGTTCTTCTATTGCCATCCTGAGCCCAGGGTTACCCCAGAGCTGCACGGAGTGTGGAGGTACTGTAGCCTCTCCTCAGCTATACTTTTCTGCCCTGCAGTGGAAGTGATCATGTTCTGAACTGCAACTCCCTAGAATTTGGGCAAATTGTCTGTTTAACCTCAGTGTTCTGTAATGGTTTTGATGATGAAGGTGCTTATATAAGATATATAATATTGTTGTCATAAGTACTAGATAGGCTATTCATAAAGCACGGGAGCTTTGATATAAATTGATATTCATTACTAAGCACTGGCTAGGGAAAAATCCAGACTGTTGTTGGTAGTGAGCTAAGATTTCATTGAAGGATGATTCATCCCATATTTCTATAGCTTATGTGCCTTCTAAATAATTCTGCTCGCTTCTCAGTGTTGTCATTCTCTTAATGCTGTTTAAAAACTTGATGGTCACAAACCTTATGCAACCATTAAAAATAATGAGACCAAATTTCAGGAAAAAAAGGAGCAATATGTGCGGGAGTGGTTTGGGCTCCAAGCAAAGGCAAAGAGAGCCCGTTTCATTGCAGAAAAGTTTCAGAAACTTCACATGCAGAGTGTACAGAAAGCATCTTTCAGACATGATTTTGAAAACTGCTAATATTTGAAACCAGCTGGTGTAACAAGGTTACTGAGGTGAGGAGAGAACTGCTGCCTGGAGGACATGTATTAGAGAGATCAGAAGATGTTGCAGGCAAGTTTCAATATCAGTAGCTATTTTTTTTTCCAGTAATTTCATTGCAACATTGACCACTGAGAACAACCACCCATCATTTAACCAGTTCTGCAACTTCTTTTCCCCCCACTTTTAATCTTCTAGTGGAGGCAGCTGAATAATACCTTTTTCAAGGTAAGTGTCTGATATGTTACATCAATCACTAGAATTTCTTCTAAGATCTACATTATACTTTAAACCTTGACCTTAACAGCCGTATCAGCATAATAATTTTTAGGTATCTGAAGGATTTAATACTTGATCACGAGAGAAGGTGTTGGGGGCTCCTTTTATGACCTGTGGCAGGTAGGAATATGATTCTGTTGCTCCCTGTTGCATTATTCTCCATCATCGAGCCTTTAAAGGCAAATAGCTGTGCTGCATGGGTGCAATCTTATCTGTATGGTAATGCCTTATTAGGAAATAATAACAGGTTTAGATGAATAGCAGGTAAGCTACTTTGGAGAAAAGCGTTTGGTTTCCAGGCCAAGTACAGCACGGAGAGCAGCAATGAAATTTCATCTCCTTGCCATCAGTGAAGACATGCTGTTTTCAGCAAATTGTAGCATTCTAGGCTTCAAAGCTGTTGAATGTTTTCTGAAACTCAAGAAACAGTGATGGTTTTTTTAGATGGTGGTTTCTGTGACATGAACGTGTTCAGGAAATGGTGGCCAGCTGATTGCAGGTAGGCTGCAGAGCATCTTCCAGTTCTTCATGAGTTTTGGTCGTAGAGGTTGCTTACACCAGACCCACTGACCAGCCATTCTTGTGAAGATGTCTCTCTCTGCAGCCATTTTCAGGTGCTCAGAGTCAATCAGTTCACTTGCCAAGCTGCCTGGTAATGATAGGCTACTCCTGTTGCCTTTTGGGATGATCAGAATTCTTTCAATATTTATCAGGTTTTGATGATTTTAGTTTTTAGCTGGGGAGAGTCTCCACAAGTTCATATATTTAACCAAGACATTTGCAGAGAAAAGAATCATTTTTAAAAACTGGTGCAGTGTCATTTTTGCTCTCCCCATCACAAGGGAAGGCAATACTAACATTTCTCTTACTGAGTGCCTTAAGAGATGCAGACTGTAGCTAGAGTGAACGTGATTCAGTAACAGGAACTCACTTTGGCCTCTGCAGTTCCCAGCCAAGACTGTCTGGTTTCAGGCTGGTTCTACCTAACTGAAGCAATCTCTGTCTGCAGAAATTGCAATATGTGGGTCAAGTCTTGCTCATGAATTCAGAGGATAACTTTCCATTAACATCAGTGAGACATTGGCCAGGCTTTGGTGTCATAATCATATTCTAGCTGTTCTGTGATAAATGAATTTGTTTGCAATATTTATGCTGCTCTGTGAGGGACAGCAAGTTCTCAATGAAAATATTCCTGTTTGACTGCAGGTTAAAATGAATATGTAATAGAACATTAATTCCTTCTGGAGTTTGTGGGTTACCAGTTCAGAAGTTAATTCTGGTACCACTCAGCTTGACACAAAGTCAGGCTGCACTTGGGTTCAGTGCAATGGCTCTGGAGTTAGCCCACAATATTGCTCTAGAGTTTAAAATGGATGTTTGAGTAGGGATTTCCATAGCAGAAAATGATTCTTTCAAAGCATGTATGGATGTGCATGGCATGCACTTTATAAAGGGAAATGCTTTTCTGTTGTTGTAATCCCCTCTGCTATTTCTGGCAAATATTCATTTGACTTGTAGGCCGATCCATTTCCATAAAGCTCCTCTGTCCTTAACAATCACATCATGCAACTGTCAGAATCCCCTGCTTGTGATGAGGCATGGTTTTCCTGGGCTTTATCTTGTCACAAGCCTAGTAAAGCATCAGACATGCAAAAGCAGATGTGTTGGAAAGCTGCACCAAAGGTTTTCTGCTTTTACTCTTTCAGCTTTTAGCGATGAGGAAAATGATGAAGTGTATTTATAACAATGGCACATTTCTGCACTGGTTCGGACCTGTGAGGAATTTTTCTGCAACATAAAATAACCTTTTCTGCAAAGGGAAATTCGAGGGAGCCATTGATTTGGGTTTAGATACATTTTTAGAATCAGACCGAGCTACAATTAATCTTTCTGTTGGTTGCTACATGGATGGCTTGAGTTGTATGTGGTACAACACACTTAGTTCATGCAACTTCTTCACCACCATTTGTACAACATAATTTTCTTTGTGGCCAAGCTGAGAGCAATGAGACATGTGGTGTGAGCTTTATCTCAGCATGCTTACAGACTGTGCTGGAAACCACAGGATTCCTCAATGCATTTAATAAATAACACGTGTCATCCATCTATCAGCTGAATTATAGTGCAGTGCATAAGCTGAAGCAGTCAGCTGACCTGTTTATCTTCACCCCCCCACCCACCAGCTCTATTCAGTATGAGCAGAGTTATAGAAGTTTGGGGGGGGGAAGCCATTAATAGAAGAGAGGCAGAAGATGATGAATTAAGGGAGCCTCCATTAATTTTTCATTTTGACAGATTATCGTCTGTCAAAAGGCAGAGGAGATGTTTCTCGTACACAGAGCCAGGGAGCTCGCTCTTTGTAACACAGACTTATGTTTTTCACATGAATTAGGTAGTGGGCACCAAAAGGATGAAAAATTCATGACAATCTATAATTTACATGCTAGAAGATAAATAATGAACTAAATCCTGTCATTAAATTGGTCTTTCGTTTTTTCTTAATCCCTAAGGTGATGAATCTGATTCTGCAACAACATTTAGTATAAATTGATTTTTTTAATTTTTTTTTTTTGGTGGGGGCAAAGCTGTTTAAAATACTTTTTGTTATAAATAGCTTGAGCAGCACAGTACATTGCCTTAGGCTGAATGATATGCCAGCCTATTAATGTAATAGTACATTAAGATTGACGTTAATTAATGTCAATATTAACATCACCTTTTCTAAACCACATTGAGCTACAAAAAAAGTCATAAATATTGTAGGGTTTGGTTTAATTAACTTTGAGTTTTGTTAAAAAAAAAAGTGAAGTCTGACGTATTGTGAAACTTCCTTTATTCAAATGCTATTAACATGACTAAATGGGCATTAGAATAAATGGGGGCTTTTCACATTCCTTAATGATTGTCAAGGGACATGACCTCCTTTCAAAGAAGTGTGGCTTTTTCAGATAAGACATTAAGGTAAGGGAAGTTTCACTGTGCATAATAAATAATAAAAACAAAAGCCTTAAAAGAAAATCCTAACAAATTTAGTTTTGTTCTAGTCTGGTTACCAAAGGCTGGTGCTACTGTTTACCTTCTTTGTGTGCAAAACCACAACTGCTATATGAATGTTACAAATTAGTTTCTTCTTGATCTTTTTTTTTTAACTCCACCTTTCCTCTAGAATGTTGTGCAAACACCTGTGTGGAAAAAAATAAACAAAAAACCACAGCAAAAACTTGGTGTATATCAACACATGTGCGCACACATCCCTACAGGACATCAGCTTGATCAAGCTGGATTGCTTTCTCTAGTATTCTCTGATCTGTTGGTCACAAACCACTGCAGAGCTCTCCACAGGAACAGGACTGTTTCTCTACAACAGCTTTCCTTACAAATAGTAAGGACCCTGATCTTCAGTCCCCAGATGCTCAGGGTGGATAGTGCAGGCCACATCTCTGTTGAAGTCAATGAGATGTCCCCAGACACAGGGGTTTCCTTGGGTGTGTGTCCCTCTCTCTACAGGACTGAGAAATATCTGGACTCGCATCCCACTGACCTGCATTTTGAGGGAGGACTTTCTTATTGGATGACTCCTATTTCAGATGATTGCCTTGTCCCTGTCATAACTGAGGCATGGATCAGCAGCTAACAGGAGGCCACATTACCCTGTTCAAAAGTACCAGGTGAATTAATGTAAGTGAAACAAATCCTGGTTCTGAGCGAGTCCATAGCCACAGCGGTTCCTGTTCTGTCCCCTTGCATTCTTACCTTGTGCTGTGAGCAGCAAGCCAGCTCTGCAGGGGAGCTAACATATCGTAATGAATTTTAACTTGTGTCTGTAGATATTCTTTTGGCTTCTAGCTCGCAGGAAATACCTCTTAATGAGTTACCATAAAGAAAGCAAAGCTAATGACAGACTGATTTAATGCAAGTTCATACCATTAATTTCAAGGAATTGGTAGATGGAATGAGGTTCCTGAAGAGTATTACAAAAATGTTTCAGTTAATTCTAGCCATTACCTGGAGTAATGAGCAGTAGCTGCTGTGCATGGCCTCCTTCCCATCATGTGGGTTTGGGGAGCTTCTGTACCTGAGGCTGGGAGGCTCTCTGCGTGCAGCACAGCACCACATTATTTTTTAAAACCCATCTAGTGTCATCAGGATGAGTATGTTGGGTAAACTGCCAGGCCAGATGTTTTTCCCCATGTAGAGGTGGTAGCAGTGGTAGATGTCCCAAGTGTCAAGTGGAGGTGCTTCAGGGAGCATCTGGCTGTCAGGGAACTGTGAGCTGCCAAAACAGTTGTGGTTGGTTTGGTTTTTTTCTCCCAAGGATGCTAGAGATAAATCAGTCCAAATAATCCTATGGACCTGATTTCACTTCTGGGTGTTCACATAGTCCTGGAACATAAAGTTTCTGATTCTTTTGCCTACTTAGCCTTAGAGACAACTGGAACAAGGGAAAAAAATAATAAAAGCACTTACATTTCAAAAGGGTCTAAATCTGGCAGTGAGTCTTAGGCTTCTAAATCATTCTTGTGCCACTGCCCTTAGCTGCTTAGAAAGACACTTGGAACACTAGATTTTGAGTTTATTCATAACAGTTTTTTCCATTTTCATTTAATGATCAGTCAAGATACTTTGTGTCTCCGCATGATGCTTACAGGTGAGTTATCTGTGCACTTTATTTCTGGATTTATTAAGAAAAATGTTTCTTTGGTATGTTCCGGTAGTTGCTGAGCAAACTGGGGCTTACGTTTCCCCTGCTTTCAGCTCCAAAACTTTTCCAAGCACATTGGTCCCCAGACATTTGGGATTTTGGAAGACTCTGCTGCTGGTCATCCCTGCTGTCGCTGCCAGCAGTTGGTCTTGTTGCCAGAAGCCCTCGCAGCTGCCAAAGAGCACCCAACCTTGCTCTTCAGAAAGTGCCTCCTCCGCCCCAGCTGAGCTGCCCACAGGTGTTTCCTGGGATTTTGGCACAGATCACATTGTTTGCATGATGTTATCTCAAAGCAGAGCTGGATGGACTCCCTCATCTAGAATGGGGGGCCATTATTGGCCAGCTGGGTTCAGGAAGGTTTCACTCGTCTGGTGTCAAAGCAGTATCTTTTGGATGGAAGCCAGCCACGTTTTTGCTATGTTGAGCCCATTTTCAACACTAAAGCTTATCTTCCAAAATCCCCTGGAACACTGAGGCAGAGGGAACATTATGCTGGTTTACACCAGTGAAGGATCTAACCTAATTCCATGTGTACAGCAGTACATTTACTGCTCTGATTACTGGTGCCAGTCATGGCATCACGTGGAGACGAGACGGGGAGGATCTCTCCTTGCTGTTAGCTTGTGCTGTCTGTACCATGGGGCTGAATTTCATCCCGAGTAAATCAGTAGGATTTTTTCTGCCATTGATATCTTCCTGGCCAACGGGAGGCCACGTACAATATTTTTATCACATCTGGGCTTTATAGTTTATTTCCTGTAACAAACGTGTGGGAAATATTGGTGGGCTTTCAGTGCAGGTTTTGCTTTTGTAGCTGTCCAAATTATCTTGGCCTATTTAAACATTTTTAATGCTATTTTAGGCTTGTTGGTATTCACATTCCTCACTGCTTTAAATGTAGCCTCAGGGGCCCTGCAGGCTGGAGCTAGAAATGAGGTTCTCCCTAAGGAAGCCCTGTGGAGTCATATGGTAGATAATGGGATTGATCCAATTTCCACTGAAGTCTGTGGTGGCAGGATTGAGTCCAGGATGTTGATTAAAATTTTGTGCTTGCTCATGAGGCTAGGTATGCAATCAATAAGTAGAATGACATGAAATATCAGAGGAAAATTTATGCAACACTCTTTTCTGCAAGAAAGCATGCACATTGTTTCAGGACTGCCTCACCACCCGGTATATATTTACTGCTTTTGAACCTGTGGAAGAAATGCACTTAAAACTTAATGATTGATACAAATTTGTCACAAGGGATCCATATTTAGACTTTACATGGTAATGGGTGGTTGACATGGGAGTCAAAATCTACTCTGGCTTGAATCAGAACGAAGAGTTAGAGTTCAGACCTTTAAAGCCTTTAAGATGTGTCAAGCTGCAAGATCTCTCTTCTTCTGGCCCCTCTTGTTGTCTGTGCTCCCTGTGTTGAACACAGCTAGGCTAAGATATCATCCTACTATAAATGTACTTCTGGGTTTGTTTATCTTCTTTGCCATAAATACACACTGAATATTAATGTCTGTGAAAATTATTTTTCCATTTGATCTTCCTTTAACTGCATTGATTTTTATTTGAAAATTTGATAAAGGCCCTTGAAAAATCAACTACTTCAGATTCTGGCTTCTTTAATATTTTTTTTTAATCCCGAGTAGGAAATCCTTATGATCGTTGCAAAAGAATTTGTAATAAATTTTTCAAGGTTTTTGTAATTTTCATTACTTTTCAAGAGTAGTGAACACCAAAGTCAGCTTGTATAAGGCAACACTGGCTCTAACCATTTCTTGGCTAGCTGTAAGGAAAAAAGAACTTGTTATAATGCTCTCTGAACTTGATTTATTGGAGTGGAGGTAAATTTGAAGTACCTGATAAAGTTTAGGGACCTCATAGGTTGTTTGAAAAGTTTTTACTGAATCCAGATAGAGTTAAAAGAGTACTCTACATGGGTATTTCCTTTTTGCAGCAAGAAAGGGCATTAAGAAAATTTTCATTTTAGTTTTCCTAATGGCAAATTTCCATGTGTACCTGAGGCAAAATCAGAACTTTGCAACTAAAAAGACCTCTGTCCTTCTGACAACTGTTCACCATCCTATGAAAACTGACTCTCCCTGGGAAGCGAGCAGCTAGAGACAGGCAGGGGCTAAAGTCTTTGCAAGGTTAAATTTAATTATATCCTATCTTACTGAAATCAAACATAGAGAATTGGATTATGAGCGGGTTTTGGTTTTTCTTGAACAACACACTGTTTAACATCCCAGATTTTTAAATATGAACTGGCAAGACATCCAGTATCTTTTTTTAAATGATAGCATATGACCAGATGCACTCTGTAGTGTTTTGACATCTATCTTAGCATAGTTCTGTATGACCTATAATTTCCCTTTTACTGTTCCTTACATCGAGGCATGTAATGTATATTATGTGCATTCCTAGAAAGAAAGAATATTGCATGATTTAGTAAGAGCAAAAAAATAGGGCATTCATTTCTACAGTGTTACTCAGTTGGTTGGGAGACCTGCCCGTAAGAAACAGGATTAAGATATATGTTGGTAAGGCTGGTGGTTTTGTTCTGTACAACATGGATAGATCATCATATTCTCCTCCTGAGAAGAATGAAATTGGGATCATTTTGAGTACTGGGGAAATTCACTCCTCTATAACTTCAGTGAATAATATTTTCAGCAGTTAATTCTGGTCTTACATCTGATATAACCACTGTTGAGTTTGATGGGGATGTTTGATGGGAATGCAGTTAAGCAAAACTGATTGCTTCTGAAAAATCTAACCTTATAAAGTCTTAGAAAGTATTTAAATAAATCAAACACTGTGCTTCTCAAAATGAAACCACTTTGTATAGGGAACAGATTTCAGCTGTCCATACAGTTATTTTCATTGTTTGTCTGTAATATGATAGTACCTTGGAACCAAGCCATAGATCAGTTTTCTGCTGTGCTACTGCAATGCAAACACAGGGCAGGGGAAAAAAGACATAAAGAAAATTCTGCTTGCAGATAGTGGCTGCTATTTGTAACAAGACTTGATATAAAGGGAACGAATGCATAGAGAAAACTTCAAGACAAAAACAAGACCTGATGTTAAGTAAATGAGAGACAATGAACCTAATCAACTTATTGTTACCTTACTGACAGGACAGAGATTGTGTACTGTAGAAGCAGTAACAACAGATGATGTTGAGTACAATGGAGAGATTCACAGCCAAGCTGACTCTTACAAAGAAAAGAATTAAGTTGGCAAAGATCAAGCCGATCATGTTTCCAGTTTAATGTTCTAATAACTGTCTCTGCCAGTCAGAAAGGACTGCTCCCTCCAAGGTAGCAAGCCTTTCTGTGAGTAGCAAAATGAATATTCATATTGCTTAGCACAGAAGAAAAAAAGTCATGATTGAAGAACTTTGGAAATACAGTGTGAAGCTGATGAAAAATGCACCTGAAATCAGCACAAGTTATAGAACTGTAAAGCAGAATGGTGTGAGACAAGGGAGTTGTTTGTCATGTTGGAAGTAAAACTGCAGAAAACCTTTGGGGTTTGCTTGATGGATACTATACAGGACACTTGGAGGCTTTTGGGACACTCCATTAACTTTGCATCCTAAAATTTCCTTGGGAGCATATTTTCTCCTGATCACAAACTAATTTTAATCTACTGAAGGACAATAAATGTGGACAGCATAGACATTTAGAAAAAAACTCATGGAAAAAAAAAGCACATAAAAAAGAAATGTGGTCATGACGGATGACTTAGCATTTCACTTGCTGAAAACCAGAGGAATTTAAACTCTTGTAAAGGAGAACAGGGAAATCTCAGTCTAATAGCAAATGAGAGCTTTGTGAAGCTTTATGGGAATGGAACCTCTTTCTCTGATCTCATTGGAATGTAGTGAAGGTAGCCTGAGATTTTTTTAAGGTCTGCATCTGTGCATCTCTTAACACTGATGAAATCTGAACCTAATTACATGACCAGGTAATGCAAGCTCAGTACCAGTGTCAACAAGCAGTAGAAGATTAGCACCAGAAGTCTGAATTAGTTTTTTGGGGTTTTTATTCTTTCATAAAGTATAACTCCTCAAGACCCCAAATGTTGGTGTGTTCAGAATACTTCTGATAGTGACAAGCGTTTGGGGGAACAAAGTATTTCTCAGCTGCCTATTTTTTTTTAATTTTTCTCTTTCCTGATCTAAATGCATACTCTGAGTGTCTAGTCCTGCTCTCACACCATAAACTGCTGTGTTCTGCAAGCTCTTTTGTGGCAAAGATGGAGCAACAAGGCCCACTTTCTGCTGTTTATAAAGTCTCTTGGTCTTGAGACTCATCTTTGCTTGACCCCTCCTCCTCTGGATGTTAGAACATCTACAGATTCTCCACCAATTGCTTGTAATTTCCATGGGATTAATATTGTAGTATAGGGACTGGAAACTGCAAAGAAATATCTTTAAAAAGAACCCACTGTTGTTGAGATGATTTGTTCTTTAAGGATTCCTTTTAATTGGCAAAATCCAGAAAGGTGGTTCATCCTCCTTGGGCATGACATTTTAACTTGCTTGATTTTAAAGACCAATATTTGGTTTATAAAAAGGCCAGGTAGACCCAAAAGATAAAATCCTGCACCATAAAAGTCTACTAGATCCAGAACTGCATTCATTTGGAATGGAACGTGTTAAATTGTGTTTATCTTTTGCTAACCCCCCCCACATCCTTATCCATGCAAAAGCTGTCAAAATATGCTATTCTAAAACAAAAATTTTGAGTGTGGCTAGGAATTCTACATGAAAGTCTGTTTTAAAATATTTTTAAATACACTGGAATAATTATCTTGCAGAGGAGAAGGAATCTCAAAATTATTCTACAATTAGCATATTCAGCCTTGCATATAAATGATTTACTTAAGTGTCAACCTGCAGACTAATATAGATATATTTCAGTCAGGAAGAAGGGCAAAGAGTCTTTATCAGAGTGCTATGAATCTGGACCCTAAAAGAGTTTGGCAAAACAGACAGCAATTAATTTTGGCCTTCGAGGATTATCAGAAGGCTTCACATAAATTAAGAAGAATGCTGTGGAAGTTAAGAAGGTAGGAAACTGTGCAGTGCTGGAATACCAATGACTGTCCTTGTTTATTATATATATAAAAAAAAAAGGCTCAGTTGTAAGAGGAGAACAATGAATTTCTATAAGCATATGAAGTTAAGCATTTGCCATTACTCTTAATTTGCTCATAATGGGAGAAAAGATCTTCCTCTGTCTTTTGAAAAGAAATACTTCAGTATGAAGAATAACTTGTTTGTTGGTCAGTAGCAAAAATGCAGTGCTCTGATATAGAAAAACACTACCACAGCACCAAATTTGCAGGCATCAGATAATTCGAGAGGAAAAAGTGAAGGAATAAACTGTGTCAAAGAACAGCAGCTCCATTTTTTTGAGGTACATTCCAGATAAACACCACTGAAATATTTTTCATTAGAGTTAACAGAGAGATTCAGTTATGAGCATACTAATACTGAGACCAAGCTCTGATCTTTTATTTTTTTTTATTAGTACATGCACAATCTGTGCTGGTTCTGTTAGTGTCTGCATCTTCATATGGAAGAGACTTGACTCTAAGATGAACCTTAGGATAATGCTGATACTGTGACTTGTGCAGTTCACATGCTAGGAAGTGTATGACAGGAAATTATAGTTGAGACAAGTATGAACCTGATCTTCTAGATGCTGTATTCCTGTTTTGTCTTGATCAGACTTCCTTCCAGTAGTGAGAAAGGGCATTACTGCACAGAAAGCGAGAGAACTGGGTAAAGTCCAACCAGATACCCTCTGGATATCCATTATTTAGTTTTATGTGATCTCTCTGGGTATCCATTATTTAGTTTTATGTGATCTTTTAAGAGCCACTGGATTATCATCCAGATTTTGTCTTAAAATTACTCTTAACAATAGCATCTTCACATTGTGGAGTTGACCTATTAGTCTGAAGAAGTACTTTTGGTTTGGATTATTTATTTAAGTCTGAAGCTGATGTTCTCACAACACTACATTCCCCTTGGGGTATTGTTATTTTTGCTAAATGAAGAAGAAACAACATTTCCGATAAGAACATTTCATGACAATAAAGTTCTTTCTTTATGGTGGATTAAACTGCTAAGTGTTCATTTTATGTTCTGATCTCAACATTACAGAACAGCACAATTTCAAAAGTTAAGGAGCCAAGCTGTGTAGGTTTTGTACCTCACACTGCTACTAAAACTAATAAATTATCTAAATCCTTTTTCAGGGAAGCGGTGACCTCCCAATTCAGCCTCACATTACAAACACAGAACCCCACTGATTTCAGCGGTGTAAGAGAGGAGGGAACTTGGTGCCCCACTCCAGCCCTGGATTCTATAACCAGCACTCTGAACAGATGCACAGGTAGCAGGGAAAGGGTGAAGGACAAGTCGGGTCTTGCTGTCATCACACTCAGAGTCAGATTCATTCTGGTTACAACTGAAAATGCTACTGGAAAAGTTCAAGTTCTTCTCTAGTGTGTAAGTTCTCAGTAAGACATACACCAGGGAAGCCCTAGAGCACTGGCTAGAAGTTAGTAAGGCAAACACAATATTGTCCCAGATACTTCTGGCTCAGTGTTTTTCTTAGTGTTTATAACTCGTGGCTTTTTCTTCCATGAATTTCTCTAGCTAATTTTTGAACTCATATAAAGAAACACCATCCTAGAATATTTACATATCTTAGGAAAAAGAGCCTCCTTTTGCTTCCTTAAACTTGCCTTATCTTGTTGTTATGGTTGCCCCCTCCCTCTGGCAGTGGAAGAGAGATGGAGCATCTGTTAGCTTCCTTCATTAGCACTTTGTGCTAGTTATGATTTTATAGTCTTCTATCGTAACCCTCCATTCACCTCTTTTGCAGGCTTGTCTGACTCTTGGTCTTTGTAACAGTTCTTTGTGTGAATGTGGTGCTTTTGAAAACATTCAGCCTGTTCTCTGTTCATTTTCTGGGGTTACTACAGTCTTTTTTTGGGATCCAGCTGAGAATTGGGCTGCCACGTTCATAAAACCAATTTCTCTTTCACTGAGGTAAGCAGAACAGGACCTGTTTCTGTGTATGTAAAGCTTAGCAGTTTTTCTGTATGCATTGCTTTATGTTTACCAGTATTGATAATTATTTGCCTTGCAGTATCATGAGAGCCTCCTGTATCTCCATACAGCTGGCTTTCAACTTTACTGGAAAAATAACCAAGTTTTACCTTGAAAAACTTAATATCCTGAGAAGACTTTGCTCACTGTTCCTGCCCTTTGCTAGATCACTTTTGGACATGCTTAGTTTGGCTTCCTTGGGGATTCTCCCAGTGACATCCTGCGCTGTGAAAACTGCCCCACTTTATCC
This sequence comes from Chloroceryle aenea, assembly GCA_013399075.1. Taxonomy (NCBI): domain Eukaryota; kingdom Metazoa; phylum Chordata; class Aves; order Coraciiformes; family Cerylidae; genus Chloroceryle; species Chloroceryle aenea. The sequence continues at coordinate 962,881 of VWZY01010114.1, forward strand.
CCTATCCTTTCAACCACGTCCTTAGCTCTGAGAGAACGTTCCCTTGTGTCCCGTGACAGCACGCTTTCTTTACAAGTCTTTGATGAGGGACTTTGTCAGATATCTTTTGGAAATACAAATAGGTTATATCAGCTGAAACTCCCTTACCCCCATGCTTGTTGTTTTCTTCAAAGAACTGTTAGCAAGGAGCTTTGAGCAGCGGTGGCTTTTAGAGTCATGGCAAAAGTTGTGTTAACTTTTCTACAAAATATTGTATTCCTTCAAATAATTCTGTTCCTTGTTATAACTGATGCCTGTTTGTCCAAGAAGATGGCTATTTTATATTGTATTTGTTAGTTTTGTTTTATTTTTACCTTAATTTTACTTACCAAGTTTGGCATCTGTCTCAGCTTACCACGGATAACTTTGAGAGGAAACAGTGCAAGCGGTGAAAATGAATCCTCAGCAATCTGCACTGAATTAGAGTGACAATAAGAGAGACATTGTGGTGTATGTGTAATCAGAAGGGTCTGAAAGTTAGGAGCAGACCTTGAAAATCTGACTAATGGCAGAGCAAGGCTTTGGCATATACTACACGTGTTGCCTTTGCGCTCGCATAAATCACGTGTATAAACCTCCTCCCTCTGCACTTCTCTCTGTGCTGGGAAAGAAGTGACATAAACAGTGTTGCAGAGATGTAGGTAGGAGAAACTGTAATGCTGTTAAATGATGACAAAATAGGAGGATAACTGCAGATGGGGGAGCAGACATTCTCATCCATGTAAGTGTAGCCACTGTGCAGTGCCACACGTGTTACCTTTCTGCTGTGTCTGCCCCATGTGGGTCAAGGACTTTTCTAAAGAGCTTGATCTTTTCCTTCTTGGCAGTAAGTGCATCCAATATTTAGACCCATGTGGGTCTAAATCACGTTCATGCTTACTATTTATTAAGCATGTACAGGAATACATGATATTGCAAGACAAGGTGAGCAAAGAATCAATCCCAGCAATTACACCGTGGACAGCAGGCTGGTGAAAATCACTGAGGTTCTTTCTCTGGAAGGAAGATCTCAGATGCAGTAATTCTGCAGAGTTGGGAAATAAAGATATGCAGGTTTGCCAAGAACAGTTTTATCTTTGTAGAAAACAGCGTATTTCTGTCTTTGTAGAAGACAGTGTTAAAAGTAATTTAATATGTCCAATTAAAATTTAGATGTGGAAATTAGCTTATCAGCATTTTAAAAGTAGAGAGAACTCCATAAGAAGTGGGTGATACAGAGTCTGTCCCTGAGGCTCTTACCTGCCTCTTAAACCATTGAAATGGTGAAATTACACTTGAAGCTTCTGAAAGAGTATTTGAAACTTATGATTACAATGATCAATAAGTACCAAATGAATGCACCATTTCCAGTGGCAGCTCTCTACTCCCCGCTGACTCCCCATTCCATAAGCCTGCAGGGAGGTTTGGTCTTTCAAATCAGCTTCAGCTGATTTATGTCCTCCAAATGTGAGGTTGTTTCCCTAAATTAGCTTCCTCCTTCCAAGCTTCCCAACATGTGTTTCTGCAGGTGGTTCTCCAGACCCTTCAGTCCAAGCTAGTGCTGTCCTAGAGCAGCCATTTGGCAGGGAGCAGATTTACTTCCCCTTCTGTGTTTTCCAGCTATGAAATTTTTTACTTTTTTTTCAGCTGGCATGTCCTCTTGCACTGCATAAACATTAGAGAATGAAACCAACCTTTTTTTCTCCTCAAAGTACAAACTACTATGATGGTTTCCATGTTTAAAATGAAATCCAACTGTTTGTGTCTCAGCTTCAACTCCATGTGTGTGCGTGAGCAAGCATGTTGATGGGTTTTTCAGTGGTCTTTGATAAGATTGCAGGGGTTTGTTTCATTTCTTTTAAGCCTTAAAAACTATTTCCTAGCAAAAAGATGTAGTTTGAGTTGGTACTACATCTTTCTGGGCGTTCTGTGAAAGTCTGTGTGTGTTGTGGATCAATATGTTTGCAAGCTCCCACACTCTCTCAGTCCAACTCAAAGAAACAGAACTCCTCCACTCCCATCAAAGCTGAGTGGCTGTAAGTCAGGACAGAGGTGCCTGGCAGCAGCAGTAAATGCTCTGTACTTGTATGAAAAGGTTACTCATGCTGACTGCTAATGCAGCAAGTTATAGCTGTGTGATACATGCAGCAGTTAAATGAATCTGGACCTGCTGTTTGCATCCTGCCAATGGGTTAGAGTGGTTCCCAAAGTCCATCCATAGCATTCAGATCCTCCCAGAGCAGAAGGGGAATACAAGCAGTTGCTAAAGCATGGATTCAGAATAGAAGAAAAGTGAAATTTGTGGGAAATCCTGCATCCACAGATGCATTAAGACATTGAAAAACACATGGCAATTGCTTGATCATACCTCTGCTCTTTATTTGACTTTAGTCTAATTTTAACACTGATGCACTTGCAATGTGTAACCTTGAGGGTTATCTCTCTGTTTATTGGTTACAGCAAGCTGGTTTTATTTCTTTTATTTTTATGATTCTGAAGTGATGTCAAACAACAGCAAAGAATAGCATCCATTGGGTGTGATATGGGAGAAGACTGTGGTCTCTAGGGAAGGCACAGGCACATGGTTCTCCTTAAACACTTGAGCAGATCTGCTGAGCCCCCTGGGTTTATTCACCTTCGGCTCCAAGCATGTGGTTCCATGTCTGGGGATCTGGGGAGGCAGGATCACTGGGATTAGCTATGTGTGTAAATAGTTTGCTGAGGTGGGTGAGTCACTTGAAGCGTGTGGAGCTGCCCTGGTATGAAAATGGACCAAATGAGAGACTACCATCTTTGGACACCTTGAGGTGGACAGTTTATGTATGTTGTACTTTTCACATCCGTAATCCAAAGATCATCATTATTTTCTGCAAAGGGTGGAATAGGGTGCTCATTTCTTGTCAGAAAAAATCATCTGAGCACACCTACAAGTTCAGAAGGTGCTTTCAGTTTTCTGTTCTCTTCCTTTCATCATACTCTCATGGCTGCACTATAAAGCCTAATAGGTGAGGGGTTTTATACATTGTCTGTTCCTAATTTTGAAGTCCTTGGTGAGCTTTAATGAATTTAGCTCTGTGATCCCTCCAAAAAAGAGGTAAATACAAGCAATTTCCCCTTTGTACACAGGCTAGAAAATAGCTATTGAATAGCTAAGAAGTGCTAACATCAGCTCTCAACTGGTATTGTTGTGAGCCATAGCTCTGGTATCATCCCTTGCCCCACTTCAGAAATAGATCTGCAGCAAGTTTCTAGTGAAAGCCTTATACCTTGGTTTTGAGAGCTGGGATTTCATCTTAATGCTGGTCACCTTTGCATGTTTACTCCTCCAGTTTCATTTAACATCACCCACATCATTAGTCTGACCAGGCTGGATTTCGGTTTGGTTTGTTTTCTTTTTGCTTCCCATTAATTTTTATGACAGTAGCATTCATGCATTCTCCCCCTAGAGGAAAAAGGAAAATAAAAATTTGATGGAAGTAAGGAGAGCCCATGTATGCTTTAAAAAAGAAAAGACTATATTTAGATCTCAGAAAGAAAATACCTTTAGTTAAAGGCATATTATGACTTAAGAGCAATTAAATTACACTGATGTTCTGAGCCCTGTGTGCATATCAGACCTATGTGTGTGTACTGATATGCAGATTAAGGAGGAGTTTTACACCGAGGGTGGTGAAACACTGGTCCACGTTGCCCAGAGAGGTGGTCGATGCCCCATCCCTGGAAACACTCCAGGTCAGGTTGGATGAGGCTCTGAGCACCCTGCTCTAGTTGAAGATGTCCCTGCTCACTGCTGGTGGGTTGGACTAGATGACCTTTAAAGGTGCCTTCCAGCCCAAACCTTTCCATGATTCCATCATCTGCAGATTTTCTCTGTATGAAAGATAGGAAGCCAAACTCCAGTATTTGTATCTGTGCATCTACTGGGTGTATTTTATGCATAGGATAGATAACACAAAACATTTATTTACACGTGCACGCTCAGAGATTTGGGCTGTAATGCTTTACCTTGTAGAATCACATAATACAAAGGAAAATCAGCAGGTTTATTAAATAAAATACAGGATTGGTCTTGCAGGAAATTCTGACTGACATGAAAGAGAAGCCCAGCCAGAGGACTTAGTTCCTGCTCTTGGACAGAAACTGCAGCTCACATTGACCTTGTGGCACAACAACCGTGCTAGCTAACTAATTTAGCTGACAGTTCAGATTTAGCATTGACAAACATGGATCTCTGATGTGAGCTCTTCCAGGAGAGCTCTTCCCAGGAGCTAAGGCTTGCATGGGGCTGGGGGGAGGCGGGGGTGTCCGATTATCTGTTCTTTTTAGTTTTTTGCACTGGCTGCACATATTTGAAGCACACGTTCTGCTGCACGAGAGGCATAAGTTTGTGTGATCAGCTGAAGGCTCTGATGAAGCTGAAGTGATCCTCTACACAAGCAGGGGAAATTGAGGGGGCTTCTCATAGTTTTCTGAGTTAAATTTGTTTCTCTCTAATAAAAACTGAAGTTAGATGCTTGCTCCTAAAGTTAACATTTCTGTGTCTGCTTAATCTGCTCTCTCATCTTCCCTCCCTTAACATGATTGATTGCTGTGTTCTGAAAACAGCAACAGAGCTCTTTGGCAGCTTGAGATCTTGAATTGTGCTGTAGTGGCAGGAACACTTGGCAAGGGTTTTTGAAAGGTTAATCCACTGAGGATTTATGGGTTTGTGTTAGAGAGAGCGCAAACATTATTTGTGTTGTCATGCTATAAAACCATAATCTGACATTGATGGTTATTTTGATTTTACTTTTATTTCAATGAATTGGAATTACATAATAGTAACTTTCCTATGCAGATCTTACAGTGGCTTAGAAAATATGCTGAAAGCCTTTCTGGCAGGGGTAAGGAGGCAGAGAGGTTCTCAGGAGCAAACAGCAAGCAAAGGATGGGAATTATGTGCAAGGTTTCGGTGTCCATCGCACTGCTCTCTGGTGCACACTTCAGGCTTTCTCTGTCCCATCTCCCAAGCCACTCAATATTGTTTCACCTGTCCAGTACCAGGGAAACCCCTTACAAATATGTTTTCATCCTTTGGTCTCTGTGTGTTTATTGCCATGGCTTTATTCAGCAGTCTCATTCTTAAAAGGCTTGTGCAGGGTTCATATCAGTTCCTTTAAGTCCCACATCTTCTGCTGCAGACCTCAAGCTGCAGGGAAGTGAGGGTCACAGTCAGGAGGTTTTTCAGCAGGTGATGTGATGCTAAAACACTAACAAACAATCAAGGACCCTAATACAAGGCTACTGTTTTCCACATTAATATCGTTTAAAGGGATTCATTGCAACACATTACTGAGCAAAGTAGATGGGCATTCTGGCCACAGTGTGTCCACCAGAGGGTTCCAAAAAAACAAGTGAGAGGGCAGAGATGTCAAAGAAAGAGAGAAAAAGAGTTTGGTCAGAAATTCATTTTCTTTGATAATAGAGAAGTTCCCTTCAAACTTTGGTCTGAAGTCTGGGTTGCTTCTTATTTACTTTGAACCAGTTTTGTTGTCTCTAATGAAGAGCATTACTTGGCCATAAGGCCAGTGAAGATGTTTTTTGCAATCTGTGCTTGAAATTTAAGCTGAACAGTTTACCTCTGGGAAGAAGGAGGGCAAATACAAAACTCAGTGAACCTGATGTGACAGATAATAATGGCAACATGTACCCATTCCAGAGTGACCACCTCCTGAAAGGCAGGTATCTCTGGACATACACACGCCTTTGAGAGACTGGCTTCCTTCAGCCTTCCCTCTAAGGCCCCAAGGCAAAGTGGTGCTAGCTATGTGTTGCTCATCACATTTCTTTCTAACTCAAACTCTCAAATCAGTGCTCTTCAAATTAGCTGTGATACTCAAATGCTAATATTAGTATGTTAAAGCTTCATAAATGTGATCTGGAGTTATGAATTGGATATGTATTCCAGATGTTTCATGTCTGCGAGGCTAAACACTATAATCTTCTACATTCAGCTGAGAACTATTGGAGGCTTGCTTTACTTTCTGATGCAATGCACAAATTTTTTTCATGGCAAAGGAAGTTTTCTAGGTCTCATCTCTTCATCATACACTATTACTTGAATATCAGGCAGAGTGCAGGTTGATTTCTTCCCCCATACTTCAGACACAACGTGGTTATTGTCTTTTTAAAATTGAATGTGAAAAGGAACTGCTGCAATGGTGAAAGATGGTAAGAATTGTTATATCATTGACCTTGTAAAGAGAATAGAAGTTTACTGAAAAGCAGTAGCAGCCTGAGGAGGAGCTGGGAGAGAAGTCCATTTCCTTCTTGGCTCTGAGAAAGGAGTTACTATAGCAATATTTGTAGAGCAGTCACTATTAGCATTTAGATATTTGGCGGTTACCACAGTAATGCCATATTCTAAACATATGGAACAATTGCAGCCTACTGGGTTGATATGTTGGCAAACATTGACTTCTTAATGGCAACTGCTGTGCAAGTGACAAAAATGCTTCTGTGCCTTCTGGAGTGAGGAAACTGTTTAAGCAACAGACTCTTGGCATGGCTCAGTGTGTCTATGGGAGCCACTCCTGCAATCAGCAGCGATGAAGGTGGCTGGGGAGCAAAAAAACATCTGCCACCTGGGGTGAAACTCCTGGCCTCCTCAGCCTGTTGCAGAGGGGTGGACTCCAGGTCCATCCCTCAGACCCTAATCCCTACTAAACAAACCCGGTAAGCGTTATCCCCACAGCCGCCTGTTTCCCTGTGCCGAGTGTGGCATCTACTGTGGCAGTGATTTGCAGACATGAAAGTGGTGTCAGTTAGCATTCCAGTGTTGAAACCATCAGCTGCTCTCTTTCTGAGACATCTCTGTTCCTCAAGCTCTTTTCAGCTTTTTCTTATCTTTCTGTCCAACCAGTTTGTCTTAGGAAGTTTAGGTTTCATAGGACTTGTAATAACATGATGGTTTTTGTGATTTCTGTAGGTTTATCTTCATGCTGTCATCTAAGGGAGAGAAGTTAGAAACGGTATTTTCAATTTTCAGATGGAGAACAGAGGCACAGAAGGACTTAATAGTGTTCCCAGAGGTCAGGGAGGAAAAGCATGGCAGAGCAGGTCCAACCTTCACTGTTCCAGGATTCTAGTTTACCTCTGGTGTTTGTCAGAAATGTTGCCTTTCACCTTCATATTCTTCTTGCTTTTTTTACCCTCAGCTGGTGCTCCAGATGAATTTTGCTCTGGTCCATCCAGCTGTATCAAACCAAAGGATATTGTGGATTGCAAAATGTCGCTTTTGTTTGTCCAGCTAGCCTCAGAAAACTGTCCAAGAACCTAAAGATGCCTTTAAGTTTTTCATACCCGAAAATAACGTGACCTGCATAACTCTTGGCAAATAAGAAAGCTGCTTGTATTAATTTAATTGTCTTAATTTAACTGTATAAAAAAGTGAAAGAATCAGAATGTGTAAAAGGAAAGATGGCTATCTTTTGTAAAGTGATGGTACTCTCAGCTTGAGCTAATTAGCCCCAAAGGAGTCATTTCATATCTGTAAACAGAAAGGGCCATGCTAGTTGTCTTATAATAGGTTTGACTGTTCATAAAGACTAGCTTGAACTTTCTGCTTTGGTTCTAAGATACACAATGCCCTCTAGTTCTTATTCATGGTAGTATCCTGTCTTTAAAAATGCAATTCTAACGAGTACAGCTACAGTAAAATCTGTGGAGTCTGATCGTATTATTGGATAGCAGTTGTTCAGAGGTCATTTATTTTGATTTAGTTGAAATTATTTTGAGAGGCTGGATATATCAGTTAAAAAATTGAAGCTACAATAATCCTTCTCAAGATTTAAAACTCAGGTAGACTGAACTCTTGCCCTCATTGTTTCCTGTCTCCATACAGCTCAGAGTTGCTCGCAACTTAAATTGAAATTGCCCTTCTACATAATTAACTTCTGCCTGCAAAAATTTTGCACCTTTGTAGGAAAGTTCAGCATCAGAGCTTTAATGTCATGTTGTGGTTTAATCTCAAAGAAGCAATTACTGTTGCTTGGTTACTAGTGCCATCACTAGCTCGGTTTTAAACCAAAACCCAGGCTAATCGCACACAGTTTTAGGTTTAAGCCTTAATAGAAGGTGCAAGTGAGGGTGAAGCCTGATTTACATGTCTAAACTTTATCTGAGTCTTGGTGTTTTTCTGTTTCTGTATACAAAATATTTTTCACTGGGCTGCAGTTTGGTATTTTTTTCTGGTATGTTCTGGTAACTTCCAGGGGCTTTTGTCAATAGGATGAAGTGCTGATAACTACAAGGGTTCCAGAGCTGCCCAGAAGCCTGATACCTCTGGGTTCAAACAAAAATGAAACTTTCCAAGGTTAGGAAAGCATAGTTCCATTAACAAAGTTAATGGAAAAGACAGCTGATAACCTTGTGAGCAGAAACTGGTGGTTTCAACGTCCTGTCCTGCCAGTGGTAACTGACCCCTTTTTGACTGACAAACTTAATAGATTTCAAAATCTCTGTTAGGTGGATTTCAGCAACAGGGACAAAGGATCCACTGGTCTTGGATTGGAGCAAAGGAAGCATCCCATTGATATAATTGGAAATGTTGGCTAAAGGTTACATGCCAAATACTGTAACAGTCATAGTGAAGCTCCTTGGCTCAAAGGGCCACCTTAAAAGTTTTGGATTTGTTGTTGCATTAATTAGAGTGACATTAGAATCACCAGCATGCATTTGTCTCAACCATTATTTTGTGTAGACCCCCCCTTCCTTTCAAATAGAAGGATTCAGTTGTTCAAATCTTGCATCAAAACTTGATCAGCAAATAATAGACATACTGGAAACTTAACGTTGCTGGGTTTGAGTGGAGCATGAAATTGAGGTAGACAGCCAGAGTCATTTTGAGCCAGTGTCATTAATTCATCTTCAACACATATTTCATGTGCAGTAGTGCTCTCCCTGTTGTATACTTGTCAGTCTTCCCTATTGTAAGTGAATAGGTTAACTGGGCTTTTGCTGATTTGCTGGCTGTAAGTCTCCCTGTCTTTAGGTAGAAAACTTAGGAGTGCTGAAGATTTATAACCAAAGTAATTCCAGTATTCTGAAACTGTAAATTATGCCTCACTTCACAACCTCTCCCTTTTCACAGAAGACAATTTTAATACTAGGGCAATAAAGTGTTTCTTTCATGAGTAAGGATATAAGAAGACCATCAGTAAACTCTGGAGAAACACAAGCTCTGAGCATGGTGTATGTGATGAACAAGGCTTGAAAAGAGAGCAAGTTCAGGCTTGATGCTGAAACTGAAGATGCATTACTACTTTACAACCTCACCCCCCCCATTGTAGACAGAAGTTTAAACTTCTCTTAAAGCTGAAATGCTAACCATGGCATTTTTCCCCTGCTGTAGATTTTGCATAATGTTTTAAAGTTATGCTTCTTCTGGTTTCTGTTTGCTTCAAGGGCTGGATATAAGAGTTCAAAGCTGTGACCTCAGTGCTGTACCAGAGTATAAAGGTGCTGCTGATATCCATGTGATGATCAGAAGCTTCTTGCATACAGTATTCCATGTATCCAAGTGCTGAAAATGTACAGTGGAAATGAAAAAGGTGGGCTTGTAAGACAATTTCACTGCAAGCTTCTTGGCAGAAAGTTTGTACATAACAGCTGACTGTCTTAATTGTCCAGAAGTCTGCTGTCCCTAAAAATCACCACACTGAAAATACACTGAATAGTTTGGAAAATGGGAGGACATGGAGCTGGGTAGCTCACCTGGGGCTTTTCAAGTCATGCCTATTTCAGGGTATGGGTTTGTATTTATCTGGAGCAACGAGCAGTTTCAGCATTGTTACCCAGACAAGCTTTAGTTCAGGTCTGTGCAATTAAGAAAAGAGCCCTGCTGTCATACGGGCTAAACACTCAGGAGTTGTAACTTGAGAATGGAACTTAGATCTGCAAAGAGCAGCTGGAAAGCCTTTTAGAGCAAGTTAACTGCAAGGGTGTTGCTCTGGCCCCATCCCCTCACTGCTGAGCAGAGATTTGAAGTTGAGAGCCAGCAGCACATGGTTCATTCTGCAGCTGCCCGCCCGTTCCAGTGCTGGCAATGTAAAATTTACTCCTGTTTTGCCCCCTCCTCCCGACTAGCTGACTGATGATTTAAAGTTGGCATGTGAAGCACCCAGATGTCCAGCTCCAGGAGGAGTCTCTTCAGTAGAATCATCTCCTTGACAACTCATTTTTCTTTGTCTGTTTCTTGGCTTTGTAGCAGGGACCTGCCTGTGTGTCTGGTGCAGGGTTTGACTGCTGCAACTCTGCTTGATTCTCCTTGATGTATTTTATTTTCCCTTAAGCTTATTAGAGGTGCTGTTGCCTACAGTATAGGTCTTGGGGAGGAAGGAGTGGGTTATGAATCATGTACCTGACATGAGGAGAAAGATGTTCTCCTTTCCAGAATGAATTTCTGGGGGGTTTAACCTATAGAAACACCTATACTGCCACGCATGGCGCAGGTGGAATGTGGAAACGTAACGTTGTTATCCCCGTGTATGTAAAACACGGGAGGTTTATAACACTGCAACAGCAGGTACCTGGCAGCAACAGGTTCATCCAGGGGAGCAGAGTCCAGTTACACTGTCCTGCTCAGGAGAACCCCCGGGGTAGTGATATGGGGAGTAGCTCCAGTGGGCTTTACTCTCTGCAGGGGGTGCTTGATACTTTCCGAAGCAATCTCGTGGTTGCATTTTGTCTCAAAGTGTTCACCTGAAGCTACTAATTGCATTTAGCAATTGTCATCCCTGGTGACATTCTGTACTGATTGTTGACAATTTCTCTCTCTCTGTCTCTCTGAAATCATAGCAATCATTGTACTTTCCTCAGCCAGTAACAGTGAGTTTATTCTTCATTCTTTTTACGGATGGCCAGAACATGATCTGCACACTTAACCCTCCCATGTGTTCAACTTTGTAAGACAGTCTCACCTTACTCTGCCTACCTCTGTGTGGAAGCACTTTGGGTCCACTGGCATTGATGGGATTATTTTTTTCACTTCTGTGTTGCAGTGATAATTTGTATTTTGGTGCTAATAGGAATTTAGATGTCCATAAAATTGTAGATTCCAATGACAGTGGCAGTCTTTTTAATAGCAAAAAATACTTCAAAGGCATACCATGTAAAGGAAAACAGAGCACCAAAAGCCTAGTTAGTTGTATACTTCCTTTCTGAAGCTTAACCCTCTTATCTGTACCCAAGAAAGGCAGTTCTTTTGTGTGGGAAGGTTAGGCTGCCCTTCAGGTCATGGCATGCCTCTTCCTTACTGTCCTGTTCGATCTCATCTTTCTCTAATGCTCCTCAGGCATCTCATAAAGATGTACTTGGTACGCTTAAGTGTCAGGATGGCCTGTTTAGACAGAAGGCAACCTAACAAGGGAGTGTTCTCATATATTATTCCTTGTCAACACAGATGCTGAGAAAGAGATTATTTACAAATTTGTGGTGTACAATTATGATACCTCTAACCTGTGATGGATTGTGCCAGTCAGACTAGTACACTGCGTCCTTGAGACTGAATCATCTCCTTGCCTTGCAAATCATTTTGACTGCTTGTCTCTTAAGCTGAACTGATTCAGATTCAGGTGTTTGAATCAGACAACTAAATCCCCAGAAACGGTGGAGAGCATAAAAGCCTTTCTAATAATCCAGTAATATCAAAGCAATGTAGTTTCCACACTTCTCCATTTCACTGGAAATGTATGTCCTGTTGGTGCAAGAACTGCATGCTACCTCTTCTCTCTAGGCAGTCTTTCAAGCCTTCACCTTCTCTCCTTACACCAAATATCTGATGCTTTCAGCAGTACTTCAGGAGCGTGGCTTCCCACTTAATACCTAGATTACATCTTGATACCTAGACTACTTCTAATGCTCTTGCCTTGCCTACAGCAGACTGTTCAGTGCTGTGCCCAATGTGTAATTGTTTGAGCAAGCATTACACCCTCCCGACGGTGGCTCTTGGCTGCCTCAGGAAGGTGCCCACACTGAAGCACAGCACACGAGGGCAGGTGGTGTGTTTGCTGCTCTGTCTTCTGCAGCTACAGGGTGCACAAGGCGACTCTCTTTGGGGGAGTACAGTTCTGGGGGGCCCGAGGAATTACACAGTCCTGTAGAAACAAACATATTTCTCCTGGCACCAGCAGAAAGCAGATGTTAACCTGATCAATTATCGATGAGGCAGAAGGACAATATGCAAATTGTAATAGACTACAAGCAGCATCTTGTATGTGGTGAAAAATAGAAGAGGAGAGGGAGCTTTGGTATATGAAAGAGAAATAAAACACGTACAGACGTATGGAGCTCTCTGTATTTCAGGATATATTTCTGCAAAACAGCAAATGAGCCACAATTCACTATTAAAACTGAAATGCATTTTGCTGGCTTTACTCAGCCCACTAATTGCCCATGAAAATTCAGGTCTGGTATTTGACACATTAATTACTCAAAAAACATTTACACTAGGGTTTGCAGAAAGGAACAAAGCGAAAATGTAACTGAGAGAATAAAAAGCTGGAAAGCGAGGGGAGGATGATTTTAAGACAAGTGTTTTGATGCATTAATCACAAGATATTATCTGGGGCCAAATGCTGACCACTGCAACATGTTATGGAAGTGGACAGATGCCTGTTAGCCAGACCAGACCAGTAAGGAATGGCAGCTCCCCAGCAGGCATGGCCACTGGTACACCAACCCACCCCACACGTGCTCACATTTTTGTTAGATGTAGAAATGAAAGCATCTGGGGGCAGGGCTCAGATGTGGACCTTCAGGAAGTTTCCACTTGTATCTAGGGATGCAAGGAATAACCAATGTCACAGCATATTCCCACCTCTGCATCATCATCTGGGTGTCCCAGGATGTCCTCTGCAGAGTTGTGTCTTGGTAAAATTGACTTATTTTTCTGTAATTACTGGTATCAGTGTATTGCCTGCAACAGATTTATCATCATGTCCTAACTCTTCTGAGATCACAGACACCGGTGGAGAAACTGGGTGGTAAATCCAGAAGAGAGGCAGAGGACATGAATGATGTTTTTACCCTTCGTTACAGAACTGATGCCATTTACATAGGAGTAAATAAGAGCTTTGGGAAAATCTGGTCTTTATGAAGCCTCTGAGGAATAAAAATGAATGTATTTTTTTTCTTCTCCCAGATTCTATCGATCGTGGTATAAAGGCTATTTATATTATGTGCAGGAGAGGAGGGAGGGAGGTGGTTTGCTGTGAGGAGAATTAAGGCATGAGTTACTATTGAAATTAGTGCTCTTTATTGACTCAATCCAGTCATCTCTAATCATTACACTTTTACAGAAATGTTAAACTACTTTAAAACTTTCATTTCCCCTTTAAAACTAAATTACTTTTGTGTTTTCTCTAGCAGTAGTGCCACCCTAAGGCAAGCAAGTTACAGTAGAGCAAACATATAAACAATAATCAAGGCATAATTACTAAATGGGAATAACACTTTCTAATGCTGCTTCTCCCAGCCCAGCTTTGTGTGTACTGTAATGGAAACTCTCTCCTGCTATTTGCAATCGAGTTCTTCAAGCAGATGTTGGATATGCTTGAGCAGTTTGGATTGTCTGGTTCACTGATCATGCAGTTCAATCCAAAGCTCTTTTATTCTTTCTCTTAAATTAAGAAAAATCCTTTTTAGGGATAGATAGGAAACTGTGAATAAAATAATAAATAAAACACAAGAATATTCCTTCTATTATCTGTAGCTTTTACTAAATATTAAAATCTTATTTTTGATTCCAAGATTCACTTCCCTCATTTTCCTATTAGCCCGTGTTTCTGTCTCAGCCATGAGCATTAATCTAAATTATGACATGCTTTCTACAGAAAGACACAACCAAATTCATCTTGAAGAGACAAAAGACTGTGGCCCTCTAAACCTTGCTTTACAAAATGACTTTTGCTTCAGTTTCAGACAGCTTTTCAAATACATCCATATCCCACTGGAGTGTAGGTTTTGAACTTTCTGAGATTTATTCACCGTCAATCACCCTGTTCATCTGTTGATATTTGCCCTTAGAAAGAATTCACACTGGGCTAGCTTGAAAAATGCAGAAAGCCACTGTAAAGAATTGCAAATCCTGGGAGCTTTCAGGTACCTCGAGGTACCATCATTTCACAAGGATTCTTCTAGACTTCTACTGGGTTAAATTTCTGTTGCAGAATTCCAAACCTGTCATTGCTGTAGAATACTGACCTGCCTACCCTTAGTCCCACTGACTGCTGCTAGAGTAGCTTACAGCTGTAGTCAAACACCAGCATACTGTTGGGAGAGATGTTGTACCAGGGCAGGTGGAAAATAATGGTCCTCTTCTCAAACAGCTTCCAATTTGCATCTTAAGGGAGAAATAGAGGAGAGCAACAAAATAATCTAAGCCATAAGAGACATGAAGTGGTATCAGGCCACCAGCAGACTACAGTAGGATTTGATTTGGTTGGTTGGTTTTAGTTCGAAGGGGTATTTGGAAATACTTTCAAGAGGTAACTTTGTGAATGTTTGGAAGACAACAGAGCTGATGATAAACTTTCTTGGGTAGGAGCTGACACATTACTGGAGACAGCTGCTAGCATCACCAGTGACACCTTTCCAGGCTTAGTAAAATGCAGTATCTTTAATCCTGTTGCCACTGTGGGACAAGAAAGACAGAGTCAGTGACTGCTCTGCTGCAAGTCAGTGGTCCTAATCCCTGTCACAGCAAGTACCATACTCTGAACTTCTCCGCTGGGGGCTTGGCCTTCCCAGGGCTCTTACCTAGGCAAAATAAGCATATTAACCATGGGTATTTTGCCACCTCAACATTCTGCTGCCTGTTCTGCCCAGAGGAAGCACTCATCTGCCAGCTGGAATCTTGCGTGGTCAGGACTCCTCGTGCAGGTCTGGCATCTTCAGTACCTCTTCGGGTGAGCTCGCTGGGTAGAGAAGTATTCAAAACTCTGGGAAAACCAGTATTTTGTTGACTGGCTTTCCAGATGGGTCAAAAACCTTGCTATTCTCAGCTGCCATTGCCTGTTATTCTGGATTTAATGTGCAGATATGGGACTGGGGAAAGGAGCCATTTCTTTCCCGATCAACATTTTTCAGCAGATGAAAAAATAACTTCAGTTTTCTGTGATCACAGTCACAGACTAACAATTTGCTTAGAAAAATCAGCTAAACATTAAGCCCAGAGTTTTCAAACGCTGAGTTTCACCTCGTAAAGACAGACGAAAGGAGCTGAATATCCTGGTTCTTCAGTCTGCTCTTAAATTTCCATCCCAAGTGCAGTCAGATATAATCACAATGCCAATACTGGTAATTTATCATTAAAGTCACAAATATCCATTTGACATTGATAGAGAAAAAGAATGTCAGAGCCGTCAGCGTGCCGTGCTGGAGCCTTTACACAAAGAGCTGGCACCGCAGCCTTCCTCGATTAGGCATTGCGGTGGAGTAACTCTGACTTGACTTTGTTGCGCTTCTAGTCAGAAGCACTTTCTGTGAGTGAGAGTGGAAATGTACACCCTGTGCATGCTGTGTCTGTGACAGGAATGCTTCCAGCACTAACGCAGCCAGTTTCAAAAGAAATTAACTCTCGCAGAAATGGAGAGCTGCAGAAAGACATCAAATCTGCCCAGAAATGCGAAGATGTGCTCTGTTCAGAGACCACTCCCAGCCTGGTTGGTCTCTGCAGAAAGCTATTGAAAAGCACTAACAAGACCTTTGGAAATACTTGGGCATAACCCGTGACAAAATATTTTTCTCTTTTTCTTTTTTCTTATTTTTTTTCCCCCACTTTTTCAGCTTCCAGAAAATGTTCTTGTAAAAGTGAGCTTTATTTCACTGCTGGGAGTGAAATGGTTGCTTCATAAGCCCTTATCTAACAGTATTTTATGCAACAAATGAAACTGTGGCGTGTTCAAGGGCAGTAGAGGAACCCAAGAAAATGTGCAGCTGGACCTAGTGAGATGTAGAGGGAGACTGCCTATAATTTATTTTGCAGTGTAATTGCTGTCTGATAGTCTCCAAGGATCTATGTGTACTTTGATCTCTATAGAGTTATTTGAGAGCCAAACCTAATGCTGCACATATATATGCAAATAGATATAAACTTTAATGTTCAGGGGCATTGTGTCATTCACAAAATATAATGAGCCAAATTATCCTTTTCTTACAGTGTGAGGCCAAAATTCAGCAAAGCATAGCAGCACACACTTAACTTTGATTCTGAAGGCAATGACACTTAGATCCACGCTTAAAAGCTTTGCTGAATCAGACTGGACTTGAGCGTTTGCTTACACCGAGCTCTGCGCTAGGGAGAGTTGTTTATTTAGAACTTAAATAATGTTCCCTTCAGACTGATGGAAACTGCAGGATTTCTTCCCTTTCTGTTTAAAAAAAGTAGTATTGGGGAGGGGGGAGTCTAATTTGCTCCTCAGGCAGGGCCGTTCTACAGAACATCAGAACAAACCTCGCATCCCTGTGCTGTTTCAGAGCTATGGGATGCAGGGAACGGCGCGACAATCTCGGATGTAGGGAGCGGTGAGCCAGTCATCTGAGTGGGAATGATCATGAACTTGCTTGCCTTTTTGACAACAGCAGTTCTTTTTAATTAAGCTACAATATTGTCAAAGGACCTAAGGGACAGGCAGGACACATGGCAGCGGTACGCTCTCGCGGCAGAGGCGGCCAGCAGCATCCTGGGCTGTGCTAGCAGGAGTGTAGCCAGCAGGTCGAGGGAGGTGATCCTTCCCCTCTGTTTGGCACTGGCGAGAGTACATCTGGAGCCATGTGTGCTGTTGTGGGTACAAAATAAGATGTTGACTAAATGGAACAAGCCCAGTGGAGGGCTGTGGAGGTGGCCAGGGGCTGCAGCACATGAGCTATCAGAAGAGGACAGGAGAGAAATTTGGGCAGGGTCGGGAAGGGTTTTACTGTGGTCTGCACCTGTCTGATGGGAGGATATGGAAAAGATGGGACGAGGTTACTCTCAGAGGTGCATAGTGGAAGGTCAAGAGGCAATAAGCACAAGGCAGATGTGGAAAATGATATGCAGATATATGTAAGAGCCTTTTCCCCCACGTAGGTGATCAGTGTGGCGTCCAGGGAGGCCATGGCCTCCCCATCCTTGGAGATATCCCCAAATGGACTGACCACAGCCCTGAGCAGCCTCTGCTGCCTGCACTGGGGTTGAGTAGGGAGTTGGACTGGACACCTCCAGCAGTCCCTTATGGGCAAAATAATTCCTTGGAGAAACATCTTTTTCTAAACAACACAGTTACAGTCTCACATTTCTTTTATCTTCTTTACCATGTTAAATCTGCTTGAGTCGCACACATTTACCACAAGTCAGCGTTTTCATCACTGTCTTTCTGCTTAAATGAAGTCTTTCGACCTGGAGTCATTTGGTGGGAGAGGAAAAGTAATTATGCACCAAGCTCTTGTCGACTGCAGATTTCCCGCTCATTTTTATGTACTTAGTCATAATCTACCTCTCATAAAATTTAAGTACTGTTGCATTGCTAGCATTCCCATTTTGCTTGGTGAATTTTTTTTGTTAATTCTGTGCTACCAATTTATGGAAAGAGATGCCAGAGTCTCTTTTTACAGATAACATACCTAAATTTTTTTCTTTATGATAACATGTCTACATTCTGTTCTGATACTCTCAGAAACAGTAAAACAGGTGAAAAAGTCACTGGATTTTCTTCTATTGTATTCCTCCCAAAGCAATCAGTTGGATTATTATTCACCTGCTGACTTAAAAGTAATGTCACCCCCTGAAACATCTTGTTCGGGCAAAGTAAATTATTTCTGACAAGGATTCATCCGTGCTAGTGCCGTGCATTGAGCAGCCATGGAAAGCATCCGTAGATTTAGCTGCTTCTTTTGAGGTGGGTGGGGTAATGAAAGCCCATCTCACCTGTGCACCTCAGAAATCCGTGAGTAATTAAGGTAACCAGCCTTGGTTTTTGTTTGGAAAAGCTGAATGTTGTCTGTGGCACTCAGAGAAATGATCTGGAAATGAATGAATACAGCTACATCAGTATTCAGCATTATTTGCTGCCATGGAGCGAAGCGAAGGAGAACACAAAACTGTGGAAATGAGCAGAGGAGGTAATGCAAGAGACGTGAGAAGGACAAAGTCCTTCTTAGCAGTGTAAGAGGAAGGACATTTTCTTTCTGTTGTTTTCTTCCCTCCGCAGTAGAACAGTCGCTATTCTTTGTTAGGCTACAGTCATTACAATAACCTCAGGGAAGACCAGTTAACTTTTTAATTAAACTCATGAATATGCAAAAATTTGGAAAGTTTTTTCCCAGCTCTGTCTGGGAGGCTTTCTTTCAGGAGATTTCCAAATCAAAACTGTAAGCTAAAGAACTGGGGGTGACTAAACGAAGCTGTCCACCCACTGTGAACCAAGACTCATCCTTCTCCTCTTCTAATACAGGGCTTGACAACAAACTTCCCTCTACATCAGACTGCCATTTTAAAAACTCAGGTTTAGGACTGTATTTTTTTATGTGTTTGTACAATATTTACTGCACTTAGAGGCTATTAAAAAGAAACCTGTGATCATGATACGAGCAATTTCTTTAGCACTGCCATGAACACAGCCAGTTCTCACATAATGCCTGGCAAAAGAGGTCAGGGTTGTGACTGCTGGCTTACAGAGCAAAGGAGGAAACAAAATCAGACAGAGAAATTACTTGGCTGCCACCAGACAAATGAAGAACCAAACCTAAGGCTGCAGACATGTCCAAGACTTTTCAAGTTCACTTCTAATTTTATCCACATTTGTACCTATCCAGTTTGTTGAGCTGTATGTCTGTCTGCTAACTTACAGCTTTTTACTGCTAACATCAACTTCATTGGTATCACCACTGCTAAATTCCTTCCAGCTGATGACTAATGGGGTAATAAGGAAGCCTCCAACACTTTTGAACTCTTCATTCCTGGACAGTTCAAGCAAGTAGCCTAAAGGACTTCTTAACTAAGTTCATATAAGACACTTGGCTTCCTCCTCTTTCTAACCTGGTATGGATACGAGGTTATTTTTCATTTTGTTTCTTCAGAAAACACTGATGCTCACCAATACTCCTGGGCTTCTTGGAAAGCAGCAAGGCTGGGGACTCTGCAGTCCCCCAGCAGCTGTGAGTGTGCCAGCATTGGGGTTAATGAGCCCCAACACTGAGGGCAGCCACGGAGGAAGGCACTGAAAACACAATAGCTTTTATAGTTTGTTTTAGATGGATGAGTAAAATGTAGAGCTTGGAAAGATAAAGAGGGGAATAGCAGAAAGAATCTGCAGGGTTTAGGAAAGTCTCTGGAAGTTAAGTTGGAGAATTAATTTGTAAGGTTGGGTGCAGTGTGAGAGAGGATCAGTTGACAGCATTTTTGACACCATGAGTTTGTGTCATGAGAGGAGAAGAGGGCAAATGCACAAGTTTGCTGCCTGGGCTGTGTCTTTGTGTGGAAGGTGCCAGGTTCTGGTCTCTTTGCTGCCATACTATTCTGAGCTTTTTAGACAGACCAGTGATGTTAACATATGGGTGATGGGAGTGACGAGTCAGCCTGGGCAACCTCTGATTACATGAAGCTCTTCAAGTATTCCTAGCCTCAAGTTTGGTCCCAATCTATCTCTGACAAGCCTTGGCCCTCCAATAATGCATTCAGAAATTTTCTTTCAAAGCTCTTAGTTCCAAAACCAGTCAGGGGATAGGAAACTTAACATGGCATTTTCTTAAAAGTAAGACAAATTCTCACTGAGGGAACAGAAAATCTATGTATTTGCCATCTTTTTAGTCCTTCTGGAGCAGTTTCAAATTGTTCCCTTGAGACACAATTTAATAACCTAAAAAAAAATCTGTGTAAAGCATTCACCTATTCCTCCAGGAAAGTCTGTAACTTTTGGTGTCCTTTTCATTACATTATTTAAAGTGCCTGATGTACGATTATTTTACACATGTCAAATATTTACAATGGGTCAAGTATTATTTGGGCATTTAAAAATCTCTCTCCCTTCCCTTTGCACAGTCCTAGCTACAGCTTCCTCTACAGAAGTAAGCTGCTGTGGCAGGAAAGGCAGCTGCTTGGGCATTAAGGTCCTCTGGTAGCCAAATTGTGCCAAGATGTATCTAAAATAATCACTGCCACAGCACCCGGGGATATACTCTTTCCTTTCTGCAAAATGAGCTGATTGCCATTCTGCAGTTCCAAGCAATGTGACCCCCTACTATAGCTATCTTCGCTTGTTCTTTTCAGTTTTTAGTTATTAATACAGACACTTTAGTTAGCAAAGATTTGACAGGAATGAAGGATTGACCTCCTGTGATTGAAGATGCAGACAATCTCAGCTTGTTAAAATAATAAATGGGTACCTGTCAAAGAGACACTCAGAGCAAATGTGGCCCCTGTAGATATCTCTATTGTAGATTTTTTAAAACTCCTTCTGCTTCCTTGTATGGATATTAATTAATAATAATATTTTCTTTCATTGAGATAGATGGAACTGCTAATTACTCCTTCCCCATGAATCCCTCACTAGTACCATTTATCCTGTAATAATTAAACATCTCAAGGCAAAAAATGGTTGGTTAGAAGTAGTTAGTAGTGATTTAAGTGCTAGTAAAGAATTGGCACATAAATTACTACAAAGAAGTACGCTGTTGTTTGTAGGATCTATCTCTAAAGCAATTAGAAACAACAATGTGGGACCAGGAATTTTGTTGGGTACCCCTCTTCAATTTCTTTGCTCTGAAGAGAGCAAAAGAACCACCTGCTGCTGGCAACACAGCATGCTGTAAAACCCCTGCACCCAAATAAACCCTTCAGAGGCAGGAGCAGGTCTCATGGGTGCAGCACAGCTCCCTGATGGCTCTGGACCAGTAGCATCAAGATGGTCCTGAGCTCAGTGACCGCAGTGCAGGAGCTGCAGAACTGCAGAAGCCCCACATCAGTCTTTGATGACATTATGATGCCTTATTCAAAGACAGTCTCTTGAAGCAGCAACACAAGCTTTTGGCATGCTTTACTTTCCTAGATGAATTCTCATTAAACTCCATCACCCTGAAACTTCTGCTGTACCTATTTCGGCAGCATGCGTTGCTGTCGGGTAGAGCAACCTGGGGCAGTAAGTTTGCTCGTGAACTTGCCACACACAAGCAACATCTTACCCCACTGGTTTTTGTAGCCCAGGATGCCTGTACTTCAGCCAGGTTAGTTTTGTTTTACTTTGCTGGTAAAAGATCAGGAACAGGCCCTTAATACCTTTGAACAGAGCGAAGTTTCTGAACTGTTCGGAAACATTGGTGTTACTGGAATATAGACTGCTTAAGATGGAAAAATAAATCTGTGTTTCCTTAGTCTGTGGGTGGGCAGGGAGACTTGGATTGCAAAACATTTCTGATGACTACCTTGCTTTATTGTAAAGATCCTGGTGCTGTAAGAAAGAGAGGCAATACCTTATTTTCCAAGGAAGTAAAGAAATTCCCAAATTAAGGTAACTTGCACTTTTCTGCAGAGAGTAATTGAATATATGGATATGTTCCTCCATAATGAATTGTTAAAGAACATTAATTTCGGACATTGGAAGCATGCTGAGTTGGTGTGGAGAGAGATAATGAAATGAGCAGGTATTATGAAATGGCCATCAGAATCTCCACTGGAAGTAAATCCAACACTTCCAGGTAGTTTTAGGGTAATTATTTTAAGCTATCGGTGAAAGTGGTATTTGTTACACTGAGTCTATGTGGAGGAAGGAATACTTTCACTCATTTATTTTTATTTTAATTTAAAAAGAAAAGAGAACAATAGGCAGTCTGAGTGCTGTTCTGAATTTTCCTCATGCTTCACTTTCTCTGAGCAAGAAATTGAGCACTGAATGTCATCTTCCCAAAGCAGGGGGAAAAGGAGGAGAGGTTTGTTTCTTAGATTGATTTTCTTGAGTAGATACTTAGGCTTGGTTTTTTGAATGTAAGTATCTTGTGTTTGGGTAGCATCACACAAGCATTGTTAATTAGCACCCTTGTCCTTGTGTGCTGGCAGCATCCCATAGGTGGTGGTTAAAATCACTCCTCTGTACAAGTCTTTCTATCAAACAGTCTCAAAACAGAACACATTGACTTTGTAAAAACCTACAGCTCAGATTTCAATATCCAAAACTGATGCTTGCAAATCAGTTACAATCTCACATCATAATGGTTTTGAAAAATTGTTCTTCAATAAAAAAATACAAAATCCAGTTTGGGAAATCTGTGATCTGTTGATAAACTAATTATGATAGAATATCTATTACTGGAGGAAGTGGCAGTATAATTCTTTGGGGTTGATTTTTTACTCATCATTACTTTCTTAGCTATGACCTTCATTATTTCAAGTATTCCATGAAGCAGTATCATTGGAAGCTCATGGGGAGAATTAACACATCATCACTTACGGTCCTGTTCTGAAATACCCTGCAAAGGAGAGGATCTCCATCCAGTCTGAGGGATGCGACCTCAAACAGAGCCTCTGTGGAAAGAGCTTCCTTTTCTAAATAACAAATGACTTTCAAGTAAAGGGCTTGAGTCACAGCATTAAGTTACCATTTCCTTTGCTTTAAGCTACTGCTCTTCCAATGAATTTCAGTGACTAATGACATAGCAGCACCTGCTCCTTTAATATGAAGTAGGTTTGCCAGATCACCTTCAGTGGCTTAGGCTGTGTTTGAGGAGGCTGAGAACAGCAGTTTTCCTCTCCTCGGTGTTAGCATTTCTTGTAAGCCCCAGCCTCTAGCTGAGTTTCAGAAGATAGAATCACAGAATAGGAAAATGATGCATACTCAGCTTTAGCAAAACCAGGCTGAACAATGCTGCAATAGTGAAACTTTAGAAGTTTATTAATTTGTGTTCCATGGAAAGGAATACCTGTTCAGAAGGAACAAGAAAGAAAACATTAGTGGAATTATCCCAGGAATCAATGTGGTGGCAGAAATCAGACCATTAGCTTTGAAACACTGAGAGTGGGACGTGAGTAACTTTTTAACCAACTGAGGACAAATAAACTGATTCCAGTGTTCATTAGTCTAGCCAATAAAACAGTATCACTGTTATCAGAGTCTTACTAAGATTAATGGAGATGGAGGCATAAATCTGATTTTTGTCTATGGCTAATAAAAAAATCTCACTCAGTAAGTATATCATGATTGTCAAGAAATATCTGAAGTTCTTCATTTATCAAAGCATTTCTAAAAGATTCCACGAGAGGAAGCTTCAAAAAACCCTTGTGAGCATCATGTGTCTTGGGGGAAAAAAGGAAGAAAAGTTCCAATATTCTCAGTGTGTACTTTTAGGTTTGGGATTCTATCCTGAGACCCACGTAGGCAGATTTTGCTCTACTGTAGGTGCTCGTAGGAGTTTTGGAACAACGGAGTGATTTACCCAGGTTTCAAAGCAAGCTCTTGGAAGACCTGACAGTTTTCATTAGGAACGTGCTCCTGCACATTGTGCTGTGGGGAGCTTTGTGCTGGGAACAGCACTGGACTTTTCAGGAGGGTGTCCTTTACAACATGTTATTCACTGGACTGTTGTTGGTAACAGTCTATTTTGTAGGCTGCAATTATTTTAATTTTCAACCTACCCATACACAGAAAGAATAATAATGTTTTTGCAAATATATTATAAATTAAATTTACTATCAACTGCCACAGACTGTTTGGAGTCTACATGTCAAACACAGAGGCTGATATTTTGCATTAACCATCATAGTGACTTCATTTCTTGGAGCCTGGTTGCATCTATACTGAAGTACCTGACATGGGTGATCAAGCCATGCCCTCTAAAAGGAAGAAATTAGGCTTCTAAATTCAGTCCCTGGCTTTTCTTAGGTTTACTATGCTGCCAGAGACTTCAGGCAGGCAATTTTGCTTTTTCAGCACTTGTTCTTAGCAAACTGTACGGAGTATACAATGTAAAGATGCATGTCATATCAATGAGGTCAAAGAACAAACAATAAGTGAATGGCACGTTGTATTCCACAAACATAACATGGAAGCTGTACTTGCACCAGAGATGCATGGTTGGTTGGTAGCAATGAGACACTTGCTGCTCAAAGAGGGATTCGGTTTGCTTTCTGACAGGGCTGCAAGGAGAACACCTTGCAGGTTGAGTGCAGTCACATCTTTTTCTTCTTGCTGCCTTAGGTTATTATTTTCATGGACCTTGGCACTGTTCTGAAAGCTAGAACACAATGAAAATAAATATATATGCAGACGCTGTATGTTTCCTGTTTCATCTTCAGAGAATGGGTATTGTCACAGATAAGGAGAAGAATATAAATCATAAAATCATTCAAGTGTGTTACCTTACCAGTACCATCTCCTTGCTACTACGGTGTCTTCCATAACACTGATTCCCTTGGTCTGGAGGAAAGCAGCAATTTCTGCTTCTCACTTCATCAGCTGTCTAACCAGGCAAGCTTTTAAACCCCAAAACACCATACTTGAAATTCTAGATCTGTTGAACACAATGCAGAATTGCCTTAGCCTTCCCTGGACCCAAAATTTCATATTTTGAAGTATAAATCTAGAGCTTTTGAGTTTGTTTTTTTGTCTTGTAACGTTCATTTTTAGCATAACAGCTCTAAAAAGCCTTCCATGAGACCCCCTTCCAGACAGACTGACAAGGACTACTAGGAAAGTAGTGCTGTTACCATTTTCAAGTTCCTGCCACACTCAGTGGTCTTCTTAATAACACAGAGTTCTCCTGTGACATAATCTTTAAACCAAAACTAAGCGTGGATGAGAAAGTTTCATTTGAAATTGTGGGTCAGTTCCTCAGCATATATCCCTTTGGTCTCAGCGGGCTGACAGTGAATTACTTCTAGCTGAATGTGTAGGACCTGGGTCTTTTCATCTGCCAGTAAAACTGCACAGGTTCTGCCAGTTACCCCTCGTGGCCTTGGAGCAGGCTGTGCCAGCTAAAAGGAAGGCTGTCCACCAAGCAGAACTGGCTCAAATGTGTTCACATATCAAGCGCTGGGAAAAAAAGTAAGCAATTTTGTCCCCATAGTAAAGCTTACAACATCCCTTAAGCTGCCACGGGGGAATCTGTGCACAAAAATAAAATAAATACAGTTTGATAGCAAGAGGATCCTGTGAAGGCTTCTGCTGTTAGCAGCATCAGCTGTGGAAGTAGTTCACATTTGCAGGGATCTACTACTCTTCTTTCTCTGTGACTCAGAGAAGAAATGTTCAGAGATGGATCCTAAAGTAGGACTCGCACCCAGGAGGTTCCCCCTTATGTGTAAAGTGCTATTTAAATTCTTGCATGGCAACATTATGATGCCTGAGCATCTTTTTCTTTCCTTTCTTCTCTAACAAGTATTGATGGCCCAAGTCCTTTCGTGATCATGAAGACCAGCTGGAATTTCTTTGGTCTTGCTTTCTCTGGTGTGCCAGGATCTGGAAAGGCTCAGCTAAAATGCTGAAAAATCAATCAAAATCTCCAAGGTCCATTCAGTTCTTGTTTCCTCTTGCAGACTGGAGCTGATGGTATCCCTTTGCTCTGATGCCATAACCTCCCAGAGACTATAACTTTGGTCACTAAATCTTTTCAGCAAATTCCACAAAAAAAACCCCTCAAACAACCAACTTGCTTATCTGATGATCTCGTAGCTTGAGTTATTTCTGGCTGTTCCGAGGGCAGAAATGGCAGGGCTGCTGTTTCATTACTGGTTGCATTTGGCTAGTGAGCAGTTAGTGAAAGGCAGGCCACATATCCATCTGTCTTGTTTTATGGGTGGAAACCTTACATTGAGCTATGGAGGCTTCTGATTGCTTTCATCCTTATGTGGGTTGTTAATCTAAGGGCAGAGGTCGCATATCCTTACTTTTAGCATTGATGAAAAGAATTGACTAAAACCCAGTTGTTCTGAAGCGGTTTTAAGTGTCACCCATTTTTCATTCCTCCTCTTGTTGCTGTAGAAATTCTGAAATCTATTCAGATCGCATAAAGTCCAAACAAAGAGAAGCCAAGTGTTTTAGTGCAGCGACCAGCATGCCTTGCAGATGGGCTATAATAAGATGAGAGTCGTCTTTGTCAGAACTGAATCCATACTTTTCATGTACAACCTTTACAAATTGTGCCCATGTGGCAGAGTTTGAATTACTTTTTTTACAGCTTTAGAAAACAAATGCAAAAATCTTTCAAGTGCATTCAAAGTCATTACGGTACTTTGCTGAGTTGAATCAATTGTCGTAACCTCTGTGGGTGTGTAAAATATGAAATTACTATCACTCTCCTCGTCTTTCCAAGTTTGTAAATTAGAAGGAATTGATTATAGGTGCTTTTGGAAAGGACTCTGGTGTATTAAAAGTGTCTTGATGACAAACAACAATATATTATTTGCGAGATCTTGCTTGATGAAACTGTCTTGTCCACTAATGGCTGTTTGTCTTTGTTATTGTTCTGACTTGCCTTCTAACAAATTGATGTGTAGGCTGAGATCTATCATGAGATGACTTGGGGAAACAAGAGAGCTTTCTTATTAAAGTGGTTGTAATACTTGTTTTATTTGATAATGTAAGATATTTTAAGGTTGGTTAATGTAAATATTTTCCAGTATAGTCACTCTTTCCCCAAGAGCCAATTTTTATAAATAGTTGCTGTAAATTTATTTTAAAATGAAGAAAACTGTCTGGTATTCTGACTACCTGTTTTATTCCCTTTGGAGGTTCAGTAAATTACATTGTAGCATTTTTCTTTATATTTTAAAATTATTTCATAGCTTGCTATTTTCTTCTCTTTTTTTTGTTCTCTGAACTTCTGTTAGTAGCAGTATGTGAACCTTAAGACATTTAGAGCTTCATCTTTGCTCACATTAGTAACCAAATTCAGCTAAAAGTCTGTGACAGCTTAATCATTGGTATCCAAATAGCATCTTCCAAGGTATTTGTCTCTGGTTTCAGGAAACAATAGAACAAAATAACATAAAAATACATCAGATTTTGAAAAATCTTATTATAAAATTATAGTTGAAAACCATTCCTCAACTTCTACTTAGAGATGTTTTAATTCTGTTCTTATTAAGCAAAGCCTGTTCTGCTTGATTTTATTAGACCTGAATTGCTGTTTGTTCTTTTTCCAGTGCAGACATGGCATCTCATGCTTTCATTTAGGCATGACAGAGACAAAAAGAGGAAGATGATACATGAGAGAGTTGGAATAATACATGTTGACATAATATAGAGATCTTTATGATTTGGTTTCAAGGTTGCACTGGCCTGGATTTGGAATGTCTGGACACTGACAATAGATGACTATGATGAGAGAGGGAATAGACATAGGTGTAGACTTGCTTTGCTGTCTTTCTCTGACCACCCTCTGCAGGCCACCCACAAAGTTGCAATGTCAGGTTTGGCAGACTGACCTACTATGGCAATTCTTTATGGGCTGTTATCCCAAACAAGTGCAAAGGCAGTAGGTACATAAATAACATGGAAACATATTTTAGAAGTAATTAGACAGTTAAGCATATATTTTCCATGTTCCCCATTGTAATGCAGTAGGACCTTGCATGTAGCTGTGGGATTATGATTTACAGTATGTACAAGGAAGTCTTAGAGACTTTGGAGCTACGCGTTACATCGCTCTAGTTTAATATGTGCTGCAGATCACCACAGCAGAATATCCAAATTAGCAACAGGGAAATGTTAAGTTGGACATCGTGGGATTTTTCAGGATTAGAATAAAGTTTCATGCATCACATTGTTGGGAATTGGCCCTGCTGAAAATTCCCAGTGGTAACACCAATGGGTTATGATGTGAAAGGCTGAACAATGATACTTGGAAGGAACAAAGACAGATCTGCTTTGTAGCATAGCGGAAGTTTAAGATGTGTCAGGTTGTTAAAGATGATATTCCCATGTTTTTCATTGAAGTTTTTAGAGGTACATGTGATGAAAATAGATGAAGAAAGGAGCCTATTGTTCATCAGGCAGGTTTTCTCAGGGCTGCATCGATTATGTGTGTGTATCAAATGACTGCACATGTGTTGTGCTGGAAAAGTCACCTGTTATGCTGCTATTCAATACCCATCACAATTAGTTTTTCACAGACTGAAAATAGCAGTTACCAACTGAAACGAGGAATTAAATACGACAGGAATATCTCAGTCTTAAAAGAGTACAGCATATGTTTGAATTTGACAGGAAAGGGCTTAAAGACTGTTAAAACAGCAATGAAAGCAGGAGCTCTTCAGAGACCTTTAACGCTTCCTTAATGTTGTAAGCTGACTAGGCAGTGAAAATAGTGACAGGTGGAGCTTTTACAGCTCCACTAGTATTTGTGCCAAAATTCGGACAAGCTCTGGTTCAAATGGCAGCTTGCATCCTCAGATGACAAATTATACTTGGTCAGCACAAGAATGGAAAACAAGCAAGACAACTTTTTTTCTACCTCCGGGTTCTTTATGAAACTAAAAGACTGTTTTCCTAGAGCTTGCTTGAAAAAAAAAACACCTGCAGCAGTGATAAATGTCCAGGCCAGTAAGTCCAACTGACCAGTTCAGAGAGGTCATCCAGGTGTTCTTGTCAAGGAACAAATAGATGATGCTTCCCTGTGTGATCCTTAGTTACTCCATGCAGTGCCTCACTGAAACATTTCAGCACGTAATAGCTGTCACTCCTTTCAAAACCATAAGCCTGTGATGTCTTTATATAGCTTCAGAAGCAGTGCAGCAGTTCACTGTGGCAAACTTTATGGTTTTGACAATATATGCCTTTGCTCTTCTTTAAAACAAAAAGGGTATCGTTGAAATCCCTGTGGCTTTATTACATACAAGTGGCAAGCTCTTTACTTTTTCAGTAATCCACATCTGTCAGCCACTGCTTACAAGATAGCCCAGGGGTTATCTGCCCTCTGTTATTGCTTTGATTCCTTTCATTTGTTTGCTTGCCCAATTTAATAACAAGGAGAGATCCAGCTTCTTGATGATTTTGTTGGCATAACACCAAGCTCATCGGCACTTAAGTCCAAGACAGTGCTGTGGTTGCAGCTCTACGTGTTGGAAGCTGCTGTATCGGGTCAGCATCTTTGCCTAAGCATCTCGCTGTTTGGTTTATTCTTTGTTCTTCCTCTGTTGCTCAGTAGTTGTTGTGCAGCAGCCATGTGGGCTTATTCTATCATCTCAGAGAAATGTTTTGTAAAGCAACAAAATTTCCTTTGAGTGTAATGAACCATTCCGTTATGTGAATTTGGGGCTTTTGTCTGTCTAAATGTTTTAAATATGAGGGGATACCGCTGCTGTAGTTCCTTGTTGTCTACCAGCATGCAGAAAAGCTGTGATACATAAATAACAGATGCAGAAAAGAACAGAGCAGAAAATTGCCAATTAAAGAACACTGTATAACAACTTCTCCATCTGGGTCACCAGCAGGGTTTGAACCCAGAACGTGCAGTGCTGCACGCACCGGGAGGCTGTTAGGCACTAACAGCCCTTTCTGCAGCAGTCCTGGGAGAGGTGCACAATAAACCCATCTTACTTTGTGCTGCTTTCCTATTGGTGATGAGGAAGAAGGAGTTTCTCACTTAAGCAGCACCACGCAATAAAAATTTGGACAGTTTGTTTTCTAGTGCAGTCAAAGCAAAAGATCTCTCCAGACAATCACTTCCTGCAATTTAGCAGGGATTATTTGTTTCCTTCCACAGGTGCAACCATAGTAACTAGGGGTTTTTTAACGTGTTGATATAAAGTGAGCTGGTGATGTGTGACTATTTCCCACCTCCCTCCAGGTGCTGTTGCTCACCTTCATGAACATTTCAGCTTTGTTGATGTGTGCTCCTCTGTTCTTGCTCTGCTGTTGAATAGCCATCACCAGGCTGCCTAATGGTGAGCAGCTGCTTTCTTGCCAGTACAGCAGAGGAAGGGGAGTGTGGAAAGCATTGCCCTTCCTCCCACATGGCCCCATCCTGTCTGTAGTGCTCTGCAGAGATTGTCATTTTACAGAGGGAAGTTTGCTCTAGTCGTTGGTGCTGGGGATTTCTCCAATTTCACAAAAAATATCTGAATGCTGCTAAAACATGTGATCATGTTTATAGACAAAAACTAAGTCACCCACCAATTTCCTTCCGAGAAGAGAAGCAGCCATGGGTACTGCAAAACACATACACTTCAAACTGCCTGCTGCTTATTTGGGGAATATGCCAGGAAGTCACTTTTTTACCTGTGGCACCCACAGCCCGGTTTCATAGGCAGATCACCCTCAAATCATCTCCTCATGACAGAGTTGCCCTTGAGCCCCTGAGCAGCTCTCAGTGTGGGGGATGCCTTGGCATCTCAGTGTGGAGGTGATGCTTTCATCAGGCAAGGAAGAGGGTTTCTGACACATCAATGGGGAATGGTTCCCATGAATCCCAGTGTCAGGTTGAATACAAAGATAACTTGGCCCTTGTATGCCAGCAGAGGTGCTAGCCTTCATTGTCAGCTTTCAGAGTGATTTACAAAATAATTTAAAAAATTCATGAACCTTCTTCTTTAAAAAGCATTGTTGTGAAGTTGAATATTTTATTACACAAGGCAGCCATCATTCATTTCTAGGAAAGAGTATGTGACTGTGGTTTTGAAAGGGCAGGGTGCTGGGGTGGTTGGTTTTAGTGGAAAGGAGTTCTTGCACTGGATTTAGTGACTAATGGCTTAACACTTTTAGACATAAGCCTTCCAAAAAAGGACTACTGCTGTTTGGTCTGTTTTTTTTCAGATTTTATTTCTGTGTACACACTTTGGCCGTGACAGTTTTTAATTTTTCTTTTTTTTTTTTCTTTTTTGGATTACAGATTTATTCTCGTAAATTAAAAGAAATATGAATTTTCCAGTTAACCTGTTTCAGGGGCAGCTACAAGTTTTCCACACAGTTCATTACTACTACAGCTTCCCATCAAAAGCAGAACAGGACAACATGGATACTACCGAGCTTTTCAGGTGAGTTCTCCCCAGTCAATAAGAAGTAAGCACCATGGAACAAAA
Organism: Chloroceryle aenea; assembly: GCA_013399075.1. Classification (NCBI taxonomy): domain Eukaryota; kingdom Metazoa; phylum Chordata; class Aves; order Coraciiformes; family Cerylidae; genus Chloroceryle; species Chloroceryle aenea. The sequence continues at coordinate 993,920 of VWZY01010114.1, forward strand.
AAGCAATTAGTTCCTTACTTTATCACAGTGAAGCCCTGGAATAAGGTATTGCCTTTGCAGGTAACAGCCCATAAGCTTTGTCCTGAGCTTGCAAGGCCTCAGGATGGAGACAATTCAGGTCCACCTTGTCTGAACTCTTCTTAGTCTGCCTTTGCTTCACTCGAGTCAGCTGTGATGGCAATTTCTCTACTGAATCAGGCATCAGTCTCTGTTTTACTTTTGTTTGCCTGTGATGGAGATCTGCACTTTTGTATCGATAGCAGCCACAAGCAGGTGCTCTGGTAGGATGGGATATTTATGACTCCAGCACAATGGTGCAGTGCAGAGAAATACAGGCTCGGTCTGACAGCAGGGACACTGAGGAGGAGGTGCTGGATGCAGCAGGGAGGAGTGCAGGGGTGGGGTGGATAAGAGATGGGCACAGGCTTGGCATTGGAGGCACGACAGCTGTAAACAATTCACTAGCAGTCAGTTAAGAAAGCATCCAAAAAGGTGTGTTTCCTAAACAAGAATTTGACTGTAACATGCTGGATACCACTGTGTGGCACCAGCACAGGAAATAAACCGCTCGCATCCCATGGTAAGAGGTGATTGGCATGCTATGCAAACACGGTCATGAAACTAAAACCCAAAGCACCAAGGATAATTTAAAAATGACTGCCACATCTCTATGAGTCATGTAAATCTGCAGAGCTGCACTGAATCAAACATGTTCTGGTCAACTAGAGCATGAGCAAACCCACTGACCGTGATTAATCAGGATGAGGGCCATAGGTTGGGTTTTATGGCTTTATCTTTTATTGAAAAAAGCAACCTTTCCTTCACAACTTATTGATTGAAAAACTGGCATTGACCTAAATTTGAGATAATATTGGTAGAATACAACTGTATGCCTCTGTGATTAGTGACAGTGCAAACACCTCCAACTTCTCCTTTATCAGCATGTGAGTGTCTTCCCTTTGGGCTCCTTCTCAGCCCCCCCCACCCCTCTGCAACCCATTCCCTGGCAGCCTCCACCCTGGGGCAGCCTCCCCGGCACTGCCAACCCAGGCTGCCATGGACATTCAGAGCACAGCATCCCCTTTCCCCAGCAGCTCAGGGGATGGGGGGCCCTGTTGCCTTAGTGCTTTGAACACATTAAACCTGTTAAGCAGAAGATCCCTAACGGGATCTTGGTTGGGATTTGGGGAGCAGCACTGGATGCACCCTTTGAGTTTTACCGTCCTTGCTGGCAAGGTGCTTTTCTTCAGGAGGGTTTGTACTCGTGTGTTTGTGTGCAAGGGAAAGGGTTGTTTCCTAAGCTTTTGTTAACTGCCTCAGGAGAGGCTGTGGTGGTGGTACAGGGATCTCTGACAATGACTAGAGTCTTCTCTTAGGGTTTCTCGTAATTCAGAGCTACTAAATGTCCCCTCGAGGTTTGGGGTTTTTTTTTCTGTGATTTCTGACCTTTGCCATACTTGGACTTCAACAACCATCCAGAAGAGATGAGGTGCCTCTTCCCATGGCATGAGCAGTCTGACAGCACTTTGAGGCACTAAGCATTAACGCTTCATGCTTGAGAGACCCTGGTCCCCTCAGTCCCCTGCTTCCAGCCATGAGGGAGGGCCATGGTCTGTATTAGCATCTGATATTGTGCTGAGCAGCCAGAGCGAGTCCTTGAAGTGCTCCTATACTAACATTGGTCATGGCAGTTGACAGGTGCTGGCAAGTATGCTGCCTTTTGTAATACTGATGAACAGGCTCCTGTGGTTATGGTTAGGTAACAGAAAGCAGTCGTAGATCAACATTCCAGGGTTTTAACATGTTTTATATCCCACTGACTTCAGCTGCTAACCATTGGCCCAGGCTCTCTGGAGCTGATGATAACAGCAAGCGCAGAAAAACATGAGAGGTGAAGGATACCTATTTAAACATTGCTTTAAAAGGGACAAGAACCACTCACTGCCAGTTGCCACATCATAACGCTGGAGGGCAGGACGTTAGACATAAGCTGTGACTGCTCTACAAGCAGCAAATGTCCCATCAGGTGGGTAAAACAGAGAAAAGCATCAATTTTAATTATGGCTTTTGCAGTAATGACACCTTCATTAGAAAAGACCACAAAGTAGCTCCACTGGATGTGAAGGAGCGTAGCCAAAACTACAAGCCAAAGGCCTGTTGCACTTACCAAATATTTTAAGCAAGATGCTTTTAACCTGGACATAAGGATGCTGAAATAGTGTATCTGCTGACAGTGTGTAAGTACGCCCTGATGTAATACCACTGACAGGGGTAAGCAGCAAACATACAAATCTCAGCAGAAATGTGAAAATAATGCGTAACAGCAAAGTGGCCAATGGGGAATCATATACCTGCACAAATGGAGGTGCAGAAAACCTGTATGTAGGAAAATCTTCAAGAAAAAGGGGTAGAGGACAGGCAGGAAAGATGTATGGTGGCATGAGAAAAAAAAAAGTCTGTTATACATATTTATGTGTGTATGGATATACACCACACCGAGCAAGCAGGCAAGGTGTTTGACTGTATTGGGTCTGACTGAGCTGCAGTTGTTTCCCCACAGCAGCCCTCCCAGTGCTGTGCTCTGCATTGAGAGCTGGAAAGGTGTTGATAACCCCCCGGGTTGTGGCTGGTGCCGGGCAGGGCTCGCTCAGC
>VWZY01010114.1:997625-1069895 GCA_013399075.1 Chloroceryle aenea
CTTGGGACCCAGCCAAGCTAAGCCCGCCACACAGGCAAAACCAGATCAATTCCTAATTTCCCCCCAAAAAATAAATGTTCAGAAACAGATGGGATCTCCTTTTGGAGACATGGGCTATGACCAGAACAACAGGAAGACAGGGAAGAGTTCATAAGCTGGGCCTACCTGCATCTGTGCCAACTACCTGCACCAACCTCATGGTTGCTGTACACTCACACCTAGTTTAGAATAAGATTCTTCATATGTGATGCTAATTATTCATGAAGATAATAATTAACTATTGTCAATCTTTACTCTTAGCAAATGTTAATCTAGTCTGGTTCTAAAATTTTAAACTGGCCTGTCTGTCAGTCTTTCAAACACTCCTGTCACATTGATCTCTTAACTGCCTGTTAAGTACATACAAACATGTAATATGTGTGTGTGTGTTGAGTTGCAAGAAGGGAAAGAGAAAGAAATCCAGGACATGAGTTGCTCTAGCCTTGAAAGCCAGGTCAGAGACTCTGGGATATGGCCCATGGCAAGTTCTGTTACACAGCTAAGATAGGCAGTCAGAAAAGATGCACTGCCTTAAGTGCTATCTACAGCCAGCAGTGGGGGCAGCCAAAAATCCTTGTAGTTTCTGATTCTAAATCAAAGGTTTCTTTCCATTCCTCTATTTTGCCACCAGCTGATCAGCCCCTATCCAGTTTCACGACGGGCGCTGTGATGAATGCCGCTCTCTTGTAAGAAGTGCACATCCCCTACCGAGGTCCATGGAATTGATAGCTTCTGCCTCATTAGAGACCATATCAAAGGTCAGCTTTTGTAATGGAATAAGCTTCAGCCTTCGTGCCACTGATTTGTAAGCAGGGAAAGGGAGGATCGTCGATGCCACAAGCACAAATTAAATAGCACTGCATTTTCAAATTGGCAGTGCCCTTCCCTTCATGCACTTTCACACACCACAGTATAATGTATAATACATATATACAATTTTAAGAGTATACATTATATATCAAAAGCATTTAACATACCTCTTCAGTCCATTCCTCTGCCTCCTCTTGTTCCTGATTAATTTTTCTACACCAGCACAGATTCTGAAACACGGAGCAGCTGCAGAAACCTATTAGATAACAGCAATGTTCAACCTGAGAATATAGAAGTGTTCTGATATTTAGCATTTTCTCTCCAAAATTGCTCTCATCCTGGGCAAGTATGAATTTTTATATCCATAACAATTTTGCATTTTTGTTACCTTTGGAAGTAGCATCCTGGGAACAGGAGTGTGCTGCTGTTTGAACTGGGGATTACCCACCTCGACAACACCTCTCTCCCTGCAGATTCAGCCCACATTTAAGTTTGGGACACCTTTGATTTACCTCGTGCTGCAATATTCATCCCAGCATGGGTGGCTATTTTTTTTTTAAGTCTCAAGAGATTTCACAAGACAGTTAAACTTGTTTGTACTTCTAGCAAAGGGCACAGCTCCTGCTGACAGGGACAGTTGGGAGCATCTCCGTACGTGCCTGTGTACCCAGGAGCAGGCAGAAGGTGTCTGGAGAGCACTGGGCCAGTTTAATTCATACAGACACCCTGCCCATTGCCCCATTGCCATGATCGTGTGGGCCACACAGACACTGCTGTTAGGACTATATCCAGGACCCTTCCATGGTGTAGCCATGCATCTCCAGAGGGAGCAAATGAGTCCCTCATGTGACATCTCCTTGCATTTGCCTTCACAAATTCTGGCAAACTATTCTGCAAGTGTAGAGAGGGATGCTGCTCTTTATTCAGACACTTATTACATGAGGCTGTGGTACTGTTTGAATCACAAATTGCATGCTAATGGCCTAATTCATAAACCATTGACATTTTTTATGAGTCCTTAACATTCAAAAATGAAGAATTTGTGCTCAAAAAATAATTTGCATTGCAAAATTCAATAATTTAGTTTCTCATATTCATTAATGCCTAAGCCCACACCACATAACTTATCCCACTCTAACTACACTTCCGAGCACACTGATAAAAACAGGATCCACAGTAGTTCACATAAAGTGCTTCTATTTGCAACTAACTCTTTACCTGCACTGATTGATTATATTTGTAGAGAGGAAAAATCCAGCTATGCGGCAAGTGTGATGAATGCACTGAGCAATGGCTGCTTTGAAGCTGCTTTCTGCTCTAATCATGTTTTCCTCCAATGGCATTAACTACCATAAAATATGAGATCATAAAGGGTAACGATATCAGACAACAAAATCATCCTGCAGACTGCTTGGTCCCACTGTATTAGGGAAGGATTCATGTTTCATTAATGAAAACTTGCTTTGCTTTTGACCTAATATCACTGGTTGCCAAAACCAGATGAGAAGACTAATAATATTTTATCGCTTCTAAATCATCCTAGCTTTCCAAGTGCTCTATATCACCCCTTTAAAGAGAGAGAAACTGAGGCAAATAAGCCAAATAACTCTTGTAGGGTTGGCTGGGCCTCCCTGACTCCCTCCAGTACTCAACAGAGCTGCTGTTGGATGTGTACATGCAGAGTGCTGTAAGATAATCAGTGCTGTCTTAGAAAGTTTTCTAAGTAGTATTTTGGGTATTAAAGCAGAATGCCAATGCACCCTAGGCCTCCATCCTTGCAGGAGAGTGTATGAGCACGTCTGGAAGGTTTGCCCATTGGCAGCTCAATGATATTGCAAAGACACTGCCAGACAGTGGTTGTTAAAAGCAAAGTGTCTTGAGGGGTATTTGCAAAAGGTAATGCTCACCCTCCAAAAAGGGTGGTTGCTTTCTGCCTGGGTGGAGATGGGAGTCATTAGTGTGTCATTAACTTGTTGAATGTGGAGATTATGCTGTCCCTTTATTGGGTGGGCCCCGAAATTTTAGTCACAACATCAGGAATCACATAGGCATACCCTTGCTGAGTGGTCTGCAGGATCCTGGCCTTTTGCTACTTCTTCCTTATTTTCTTAATGTTTCTTTGGAGCACTGGTGGCTTTCCAACTCCAGTAGCTGAAGTTGCTGACAGTTAATAAAGAAGCAGCTACAATATATTTACAGAACTTCCTGCCTGAGGATGGCTGCTAAACAGACCTGAAGTGCAGTTCCATAATTACACAATAGTAAAGGCTTTGGGAGCTGCTGAACCATGGACACTTCAAATTTAAAGGTCAGATGAAATGCTGATTTACTATAAAACAAATCAATAAAGAAAAAAAAAAAGGTTGAAAAAATTGAGCTTCCACATTGTCAGTAGAAAAGACTTGCATTTGAGACTGGCAGATAGTGTATGTGTGTAATAAGTGGATATCACTTTGTCCTTTCTCTGCCAAAGCTAGAGCAGCTCAAGACCTACAGCTCAGTCCTTCCCACACAGCACGCGGTGTCTGCAAGGATGCCAGAGCTGGTACCTAATGGGCAAAAGGACCAAGGCAAAACCTGCCTTTGCAATTCTCTGCATGAGGCATATCAGAGTGTAGCAGGTTTGGGCTTTCTTGACTCTCCAGGCAAGCTTTTTCATTGTTTGCTTTTCTGCCATGACACAGACAGAGATCTTTCAGTGATGCCTAGACAAGTTTCCACATCCTTAATCTGTTCTGGACACATCCCATTTAAAATTGTAACTTCTCTTCGATGTGCAAATTAATAAACCTATTTTGGTTCCAAAAAGTGAGATCTTTGTGAGTAGAATTGACCAGATTTCAAATGCCACCAGTTTTACAATACACTCCTAAAAGGTGATCGTTCTGATTTTGAGCAATACTTTACAATTGATCTCCGAGGGCTGAATAAGTGGGTGACATCAATGAACTTATCTCCATAGTGTTTTTCTGACCTATATATGAACTTTAATTTTTCATAGGCCTATTTCAACATGGTCTCCTCTGAGTTAGAAGCTGTAATCATGAGTCTACCTTTTATAACCCAGAATACATTGCCCTTAAAAATGACTAAGCCTTCCTGTTATTACTACACAGCAGATGGAGTGGCAGAATAGAGCTGCCTTGTGGACTCTTAACCCAACTGTTGCTAAGAAAGAAACACCACTGAAGACCAAGATCAGTAAACATTTCAGAGAAACAGGTTCCTATGCCCCTCCAGTAGATTTCTGTTACATCCCAAGCAAAGGCCAACAAACACAGGGATTTGCATGAAATGCCAGAGCAGCGTGAGCTTAGTGTTGAAACTGCTTCTAAGTGAAGACTGCATTTGTAATTTAAAGTTTTTTCAAAGTGATGAAGGGAACTGGGGAGTTGTTTGGGGCAATAGAATGTAGAATATCATTACAAGCACATGCAGATCGTATTTTGCTTGAACTAATTCCTCCTGCTATTTTAATATCAAACATAACCCATGCCAGTTTTACATCTCAAATATATTTGGTATTTCAAAAAATAATTAATAGTGTCAGTTTTATTAATGTGTTAAAATATGAATTAAAAACATGACAAATCAACGGGAAACAGCAGTCTGTTTTAATGAATATTTCATACTGTACATCAATAAATCATAGATCAAAAGGATTGAAGCACGTTCTGCAGTATTTCTTTTCTGTCAGTGTGGGGTTACTAAAAGTTTTACAAGTTGTTTTGGCACTTACTTAGTTGCACATTTGAATTAACATTTTAAGAAGGAAATAAAAATGTTATGGCTTTGAATCCCAGAAGACTCTGGTGTTCAAAACAGATTGTCCTGTTTTCTCTCATTATCATTTCATTGCTTTAAAAATCTGTGGTTGACCAGATAATTGCAGGTCTGTGTTGTGAGTGCAGAGAGCTTGCTGTTCTGCCTTTCCAAACATGGCTTTTCCCAAGTTTCCCAAACGGGCACTAGGAGAAGGTGAAAATGTTCCTTAACGAAGCATCTTGACCTCGTGTCCAGCTTTATGACTGATTTGCAGCACATGACTTTGAGTGAGCTGTGCGTATCTCTCCACTCTCTGTTTTCCCAGAGTACAGGTGGATTAGAATTTAAGGGCTCAGACATGAACCCCTTTCTTCATCGACTGTGTGTGCATGTTTAGCCCCTATAGATCCCTTAATGATGCATGCTGTATAAACAGAAAGCTTCACCTTCTATTTTTACAGCTGAAGCAGGAATCAGGATTGCATAGGAGATAAGAGATTCAGCTACTCAGTACCTCTCCTAATTCAGGGATTGATTAGGACTAGGGACAGTTAACTGGAGATGGTGATATGGGAAAGACAGCTTCTCTGGAGGAAGCTTCTCATTCAGAATCTCTGGTTTTCTCTAAGCGTGTAGTTAAACTCTGTCTGTTAGGCTACAGAAATGACCTTCAAGACAGGAACCAAACTGAAATCTGCTGCAGTGTACACCTGAGTTTGTAAATAATGACTACAGTGGACAAACTTGCCTTGTTTATCCTCCAGGACCTTAGCTTGATCCAGTCCTGCTAATATCAGTGCCGTTGTCAGACTCAGTTGTCTACATTTTAAGCAAGAAATTCCTGACTTGCTAAAGATTTCTTTACTGTATTAGAAGCAGCATCTAAATTTGCCCCAGTCGGCAGTTTCAATCCATGAATCATACTTGAAGTTTATGGTTCTGTCTGTGTTAACCAATTACCTCCTTCAACAAATGCTGGGTTGACTCCACCTCAGGCACCTGGTCACCCTGAATCAGTTGTTGGGTCCTAGAAAAACTCATCAGGAACACATCATGGGTGGCAGTTCACAATCCAGACATTAAATTCTGTAAAAAGGCAGGTATAGAGGAGGTAGTTTAGGGAACAGGGGTTTAGGGAGCCAGGGTTTCTACACATGTTCATACTTTCCTACTTGTGAAGCTTTGCATCAGCAGCACAAGAAATTCTGTTTAGTCCAGAACTACCATACCTACAATGAGCCCTGCTAAGCATGCTTCCAAGGTGGTACTAGTAGCAGTATCCTGTTTTCTCCAGAAGTTTTGTTTAATTCTCCTTTCTGGGAAGTTGAGATACTTGTGCTTTTGGGGACCAAGGTGTTTACTTATCAGTTTGACTGATCAAGTACCTTCCTTTTCAGGGGAGTATCTCTCTGTAAGCCCCATGTTTCCAAACAGGCACTGAGCAATCCACCAGATACACTATGTGACAACAAATGTCAAACTTTGACTAAACCCCATCCCCACTGATAAAAAAACTTCCCTGATGTCTGTGGGATTTGGTTCAGGTTCAGACTAAGTGAGAGTCAGCTCATAGTAAGAGGTGATTGAAATATTTGCAGCAAACAAGTCTTTAACAATCTTTATTTCCCTGTGTTGCCTGTGAGGAGACCACGAGTTTCACCTATTGAATGTAGCTTTTAGGCACAGAGAAAATATGTTTTAGCTGTAGCAGATGTGAATCTTTCCAGCAAAGAGACAGAGGTCCAGGCAAAGAGGCCTATGGCAGTGTCACTGTTTATCTTCTTCCCAAAGGTGATGGTTGCTTATGTACAGGTTTAAAAAGTTGCTTGCCTTTAAATTTTATCTAGAACTTGTTAACTGTTCACTCATACTGCTTTGCTTAGCCCAAAGCAGTCAATACACTGTGTTATGGCCTCCAAATTTATGAGATCACTACAATTTTGGTTTTCTCACTGTAGATGAGCACAGAGTTCAGTTTTGTGTCCTTTTTTCTGCAGTGCTGAAAACTAGAAATCTGTGGGGTCTCTCTTCAAACACAAGTTAGCCTTCTCACACAGCTAAATGAATCCAGAGCTGAGACTTAACAATGACACACATAAGAACAGAAATAATCAATCTGCCTAGTAAGCTCGTAGTTTTCTTACACCAAGTCAAATATTAGAAGTGAACCTCATTCTTGATCATAGATTCAGTGGTAACATTATATATATAAACATGGTTTGGTCTGAAAGACCCAAGGGCAAAGTTTGTTTCTGTGATCTACTGTAGCTCTCAATTAAAGGAAAGTCCTCTACTGTTCATTTTCTTCTTTCTACAGGAGGCAAGTATGATGTTTGCATAGTGCTGTAAGATAAAAGCAGTATAGGCTGAGGTTGATAGTAACTGATCTTGCCTGGTATCACTGATCTAAGTAACAAAAACCTGATTTAACTCGGAGTGGCTCAGAGACTTGGTGCTATACAAGCACAAACCCCCAGACTGAGAACCACATGTAATTCCAGTCGGACCCCTTTATCAAGATCATATTTCTGGAGCAAGAACAAAGATATTTTTCTACAGTGAATTCTTTTAATCCATGGCAAAAATAGTTTCCTGGAGAATCTGACACAGGAAAATGCTGTCCAGATTTGATGCATTTTTTAAATTTTATAGCAGCATTGATGCAAATTCCCAAATAGATTGGAAAGCATCCTTTTAGTAAAGTAAATTGTAGGAAGCCTGAGAAATCACAAGCAGACCTATGAGGAGAGGACTTTTATAGGGAGAAGAGCTGCAGAAGCTGACATTCTCAGTACTGCACCTGGGGACTTCTGATGTCAACTTCAGCCATGTAGTGATACCTCCTGAACTCCCCTGTTAGCTGGGGAGCTGGGGGATGAACTGCAGAGTGTAAGAAAGCTTTAAACAGAGACAAAGCTAGATGGTGTTCAGTGTAAAAAGTTTAATATTGTTTAGTGAAACATAAGCTGATTTGAGTGAGTGACACCAGCATCTCCACTTACAATGACAGGTATGGAAACACAGAAGTGTCCTCCTGTGGCTGCTTGTGGTCTTGGAGGGAGAGCTTTGCCCAGCAGGTTCAGGACACTCCTGTTTGAGTATCCTAATGCTCTTCATGACAGGTGGAGGTGCACAAGCTCTGCGTCTCCTTGGTGTCACCCAGCAGCCCAGCTACCTCTCTATACTTCCTTGAGCTTGGCTCAGCATGACAATGATCCCACAGCTTCTTACTCACAGCCCCAGAAGCTGGGAGCACAGCAAGGAGAGGAAGAAATCTCCTACAGTTTGCCAGGTAGATATTCCCATGCAGCATATTTATCTGTGTAATACCACCAACCCCTTTTTTAATAGAAAAAGAGAGACGATTAGATGATTACATACATTCATTTAAAGATGTAAGGCTACTTACAGTAATTAGCTACCACTAATTAAGTAGAAAGATCAGGGATAGAAATGGAGACAGAAGTCATTCAGTGTATAACTGCTGAGTGATGGGATTTTGCTGTACTCCGCTGATGTTCCACAAGAACAATAAATCCCCAGATCTCTGCAGTGGGCAAAAAGGAGTTTAAGTCTAAAGATGATTATACTAATGCTAGAAGAGGCTACGGGAGGTTTTTGAGGGTGTAAATCATGGGTTCCTCATCCCAGAGTACAGGTCACAGTACTGTGCTCGCTCTGCCCGGGTGAATCCTCCAGGAGAGCCCCAGCTATATTGTAACCTGTGTAATCCCAGCTAGCAGGACATGAAAACCCACCCAGAAAGGGAAAAACCTATTGACCAGCAACACAGAAAAAGCAACTTTGGTCTCTGAAGACAGAACTGGAATGCCAGAATGTGCAGAGATTGATCTGAAGCAAATACAAATTGCTTCCCATCATGTTCAGTGTGTTTGACGTAATTACCTTAAGAACAGTCTGAAAGTGCTATATTGTTAAAGCTGCCAGATGGAAGACATGCTCTGCTGATAGCAAGCACGTCAGACAATGATATTGAAGAGATTTCTGAAAAGTTTTAATTAATCTTTCTCTCTTTTTTCATATAATTGACATTACTTTGGGCTCATTTGTTCGGTGGAACCCAAGCCCTTGGCTCCTGGTTACAGGACTTTAATGGATAAAGGTTTCCCTGAAGAGAGATAATAAAAAAGGAGGCTCTCAGCTCATATGAAAGCTACTGCAGGGTTACCTTAAAGAAAAGATGGTTTCCTCCACTATGTGAAGCAAAACTTCATCTATCAATGTTGACATAAGATGGTGCTAAATGGGTAATTTTTTTTCAAGCGTTTATCTTCTCTGGCTGAGACCCATTATTTTACTGCACCGGCTGGAAACCACCACACTGCAGGACACAACCATGGTTTTAATTAGGCTGAAAAGTTTTAATTGGGAAACAAAGGGAGATATCTTATAGATTATTATTGCAACCTTTAATTGCATGACTCGAGAGACCATTCATTATCTTGATGGGGAGATGACACACCTTTCTGAACCTCGGCACTCCTATTTACAGCACCTTTTGCAGAGGACAGTACCTGTTGACTTTCGTCCAGCCTTTCATTAAGGAACTGCTGTGATAGGAATTAACTACAGTAATTCCATTACAAAACCTGCTGTCCAGTGGAATTTTTCTGGAAGATTAGATTTCTGAAAGGGAAAAAGGCCATTTAAGCTAAGCATTTCCTCAAGGCCCAAAGTAAATAACTGATGAAGAAGGTCAGAATAAATTTAGAAGCCTTAAAGGTCTGCTGTACACTTGTATGCAGTGTACAAAAAATAAACAGTGCAGCTTTCCAGTACAGTGATTTTTATTGTTTTAAATGTTTCACATTTCAGTTTAGGCAGAGATGAGAAACGCAGAGGACAGAATCTGATGAAAATGATTTTACTTAGAGGAAGAGCAGCATTTTAAGCAGACGTTTCAAGGTTGAAGTGACACTGGTAGCAGTTACTTGGGATTAACACCAAGAGAAAACACTTGTTAAATCCATTGGGGCAGAAAGGCAGAGAGAAATCCAATGACCTGGGGTTCAGTTCACACCACAGTACATTCACCACACGTAGGAAGGGTACAGAGCACAGGGTCTGGGTATATATTATGTCTGTTTATTATCAACTTAGCAGTGGACTGGTACCCAGTGTCTGTCTGCAGTGGGTGGCATTCATTGCCTGCTTTCATCTGCTGCTTTACAACCAAGATGCTTTCAGGACTTGGTCACTTTTAGTAGCAATAGAACTGAGTCTGTATTGAGTAAACATGTTGGAAGACTTTTAACCTGACTTTGTGTTGTCTTACTGGAAGTTCAGAAGATTACTTTGTGTTAATAGAGTTGCTGTTGAGTTTGGTTTTGGGATTGGTTTGGTTTTTTTCCTGCAGGTCAGCATTATCTACTCATTCACATGAAAAGAAATTAAAATATTCCCTGGACTACTGCAGGCTAACTTGATACTCAATTTTATTTTATTTTTTAAAATAGAGCCAGGTGACCTCTTTTATTGACCAGGAGCAGGTGGACAAGTGGTGGCTAGAGCCTTGATCGCATACAAACCTGCTTCCCTAGCGAGCTGCAGCTAATACAGCTCAGTGGGAGTCAGTATTACACCCGTGCTGCTGGGGCTGGAGTAATGAGGAAGGAAAGGGTTATGCCTGAGTCATGGTACCTCACAGGAGGTTCACGGGATGTTGCTCAAAGATGGAACTAAGAACACGATTTAAGTTATTGTGCCTTTCCTGTACACAGGAGAGGTAAAGCTAATTCAAGCAAGCTGTGAACATATGCTGCATCCCAACCAAGAGTGTACACGTAGTTGTCCGTACCAAAAATGGTAGAAGTGTTTTCCCCTTCGTGTGTATTCTGTCTTATTGAGCAATGAGCGAGGAAACAAAGTTTTCACATGCACTTTCATTTGGGGAAATCTTTCCACAGCTACAGAAGTTGTTACACTGCATCTGCAGTAGCTACAGTCAGTGGAAGCAAAGTGGCTATCAGCGATGCTGGAATGTCGTCTACGGCAGAGCTTTTGCAAATTAAGAGTCTGATGCTGCATACTGATTGAATGCTGCAAACTACTTCCCCCTTCACTGTCCTTTATTTCTTCTTCTCTCAAGTTGCTGTCAGTAGTAATCCCTCTTCTAATATACTGAGATGGGGAAAATCTCTCTTCAGGGTTTTTCTGGTTGTTTGTTTGCTTTTCAATTAATCTCAGCCGGGGCCGTGTTCAGCTGATGACATTGGTTTGCTATTCACATGTGCAAAATTGCAGCCTTGACATGTGCTATGTGCAAAATGTGCTGAGGGTAAGGTGCAGGCAAAAGGAACAATTTTTCTAGAGTAGTGACCATTTAGGCTTGACATCAGCTCCAAAAAGCTACACGTAACTGTGTTATTGGATACTAATTTTAAAAGGCTGTTCACCTGATAGTGAAAAGATAATGTTCTGTGGACAACTTTAGCAGTTTACAAAAATAATTCCTAGCTGATTCCATCTAGCAGCAATGGCACGACTCTGGGACCTGCAGCATCAATTGAACAGAATGCCTCAGTGCACTGGCATGTGCAGGGCTTCATAGATATTGCTGGTGAGGAAGAATTAGTGTATGAATTTAACTTAATAAGCTGGATATGCAGCATAACTGTGGGGACTTCTTTATTTTTATCTGTTCAGATGTCTAGTTTCCCACCTGGGAAATGAGTTGAATGGGCAAAGCCCCAGTCTGAAAGCCTTAAACTTCTGGGAAATTTTCTCTCTCTGAAAACAGTGGCAGCTTCACAGCTTTGTGTCACTGAAAATGTGACCGTGAATATGCCAATTTAATTCATTGTCCTGGAAATGCAGCTATTCTTTCAGGATTTAGTTAAATACTAGACTCCTGTAAAAAAAATTCTTTGGAAACAAAATAAATGGAAGAAAATGTATAATAATTAATCTTCATACTAAATTTCAATACATTCTTCAGAAATTCTATTGAATTTGTCTCGTCTAACTGTTAGTTTTATTAACTGCCTCTTAGATGTTTAATTTGGGGGGTGCAAATAGAACAGAGCACGCAGTGAAGACATCAGTGTGAATGGATTCCCCGATTCTGTATGTGTGTCAGTGCTGTAGGAAGAGAAGTACAGCACGCTGGACTGCAGTAACACTGGGTAATTACTTATTAAACTGCAAGCTTTAATTGCATGCTGAACCATTTTCATGTTAACAAGCATTAACTGTACGAATTGATGCAAGCTCAGCTCCAAAGCTTGATGTCTCCAAGATGACAGAAAAAAAGAAAGCATGGAAAGAAGTGAGTTTCAGCTGTGTGTGATGGACAGACCAGGCTGGCTGCTGCCTCCCCTGGCCACTGTAGCTGGTGCTGGAGGACCAAATGTAGACTGTTGTGGGCAAAGAGGAGGCCATAACAATGCAAGGGCTTCTTGGGCCTGATGGGCACTGAGACAAAAAATTCAGAAGCTTTGAATGTTCTGCCTTTTGCTCCCTCTTTCCTTTCTGGGTTTTGCTGTGGTTGTTTTGTGTTTCTCTAGTAGGTTCTTTTTAATATATTAAGACCTTTTTCATGGATGAAGATTTTCCTTGTACTTTAGTGTAGCAGGAATTGAAAATGTCTTCTAAAACTGTTGCTAGTATGTGAGGTCTTTCTTCCCTTTAAGCAATGTCAGTTGTTGCTACAAATACCTTATAGCAATAGAAATGACCATGTTTAGTCACTGATAAGGGAGAGGAAAGATCATGAGGCAGACTCTCCCTTGGCTGTAGTAGGATGTAGTTTAGGGTTAGAATCACATTACTTAAAAAAATCCTTCCCTCTCATTCCTAATTACTTTAGTATTTGATCATCCTCTGTGTGTTTTTCAGTAAAGACAAAACTCACCAATAGGAATTTAAAGCCTCCTGAGACTAAATTCCCAGAGAAAACATTGAATATAATAAAACTGAATTATGCATAGAATGATCTTAGGCACTGAAGCTTATGAAGTTTATGAAATTATTGTGTAGAACTGCATAAAGAATCCTGAAAGGTGAAAAAAGACCTGTGAGTAACAGCCAAAACTAGTTCAAAATAAAATGAAGCATTCACCATTTTGAACACACCACCCCTGCTTTCTCCTAATGGCTGGAAGCCAGGTTCCAAGCATCTTTACCATGAGGAGAGGCTCGTGGTCCTAAGCCAGACAGAATGATGGTGGTTCATTTGTGCCTAAACTAAACTTCATACTGGATTTTAAGTGAGTATTCTCAAAGGAAGGACTCTAACAACAGACAGATTGAAAGGAAACACAGTCTAAGTTTTATCTCTATTTTTAATTAATAAAAGAAAGCCCAAAGGCAAGGCAAAATAATTTGGGACACTCAGCCAGCTTGGTGCATTCTGTTAAATGGCTGTGCACCTACTCGTAGAATGAAATAATGCAGTTATTAAGTGACTACTTTGTGCTCTGAGTTGTGGTGAAACTCACTTATTTCTGAGTTAGCACTGGAATATGCCTCCACTGGGTTTGCCACTAGGTTTTTTTCTCAGTCCAAAAAAAGATGGGTAATGTGGTTACCCTGACACACTGGGATGCTGACAAGCAACGTCAAATCTCATGATAGCATATAATGACTCTCATTTTCAAACAAGAGAGAGAAATGGTTGTTATTGGGAAATGTTGTTAGATTTTGTATTAAATCTTGCATAGTAACAGTATAATTATAATGTGTCATCTCTGGCTCAGTAATCTGACAATTCACTTCTTTTGGGGGGGGCAGATGGCCTATAACATACCATATTTTTATAATTAGTTTATTCTCTGCAAACTCAGTATGTAATTACTCCCTCATTTGTTACTAGTTTCTTTGAAATCTTCCTTTTCAAGAATTAATAAATCCTCCAACACAAGTGAAGCTTAAATCTCTCTTTGTACTACTCTCTATTCTCTCGAAGGAACTTATATTTTTAATACTAAACAACCTGGTTATTTCACATTCCAGATTACTTTTAAATACATCTTCAATATCACCCTCTGTATAACACTTGGCAACCTTTCTTTTATACCTCTGTTTCATTCAAAGCTTAGTGAACTTATTCCTACTTGAGAAACGTGCAATTTTAAGAGGAGGTTTTGCTGCCAGAATGGTTAGGTGATGTCCTTTTGGTTTGGGTACATAAATCAGCATAGTCTAAAAGGTGAAGAGCTTTAGGTAGGTATACATATGTACGTGCTGCGTTCCAGTATATGATATGTGAGTGCTCTAGCTCACAGTGCCAGTGCAGCAGGCATCTGTATTAAAAAAAAAAACAACCTTGAGAACTGTTTTGTTATCATTTGAATCCCTGCTGGAGTACTTACTTTGGTTTTAATTGTCTTAGGTAGTGACATAATCTTCTGATGATAACATTTCTCTCCAAATCCAGGGCCTCCTATGCGGTTGCAGGTGCTTCAAACAATCTCAAGCACACTTTTGAGCCCAGGTTAAAACTCTGCTGTGAGCTTTGCTCCCCTAGAACAGCCCCTTTGTGGTGGTGCTTATCTGGGTACTGCCTGTGGCCTGATGCTGCTACTCCGAAGTGGTTCCCATACTGAAAGCACAGGGTCAGATTTTCACTTTGCCCTCTGAATAAATTGACTCTTCAAAAACAAAACAAACCAAAACAGCCAGACAAACTAGAGGGGAATCCTGGCCTTTTCCACACCTCTTTCTTTTAGTTAGGCTTGTGTGCTGTCTATTTTCAGAATAGCAGTTATCTTAGATGTAAACCACATCATGGAGGCTGAGATTTTCAAAGCAGCTTAAAGGATTTAGAGACATTTTCCATTCAAATTAAGGATCTTTCTTTCAAAATCCTTTTAGGCAGTATGTCTCAGTGTTTTCTGTAGTTGTTCTTTAACCAGTGCTTCACTTCAGCTGCATAGAAATTCTTTGTGCCGCCACTTAAATGTTTCCCAAGAAGGGGGGACAGTAAAAGGAGTGCATTTGCTGTTTGTAGCATCTCACTGGCTGAGCAGTGCTGCTCAAAAGTGCTTTAAAATCCTCCCTGCCCCGTGTGAAGCTGACTTCAGGTGTTCTTCTTCATCTAAGCACATGGGAGAGTGACAAAAGCTCCCTAGATTTAGGGTGGCAGCTTCAGCCCCTGCTGACTAATTTAGTTACTGCCATTATCAGCTGGTTTTCTGCCTCTTTCTTAATCCCTTTCCTGCCTGAAATAGGATTCTAATTCATGGCACACTGTGCTACACCACACCTGTTGATGTTCACGTGCCAAAGCCCATTATGTCAACCACAATGGCAAGGAAAGCATGATTGCAACCACGTCTGCAAACAGGACAGGTTCATCCCTGAGCCCTCAAGAGCCTGCAGCCAGAGCTCACTGCCTTGCTTGGTACCATGCTGACAGATGCTGGGACAGGAACCCACTTAAACAGGCTGAAGCCAGGTTTAGGGGGGTGTGTGAGCTGTGTGCCTTAGGAGCCAGTGGCTCTTCTGAAACACTGCCTCTCCTGCCCTGCTCCATAGTCCAAGGCAAGAAATGAAGTGTTGCTTTTGCCACATGAGCCTTGCTTTCTGCTCTGCCTGTACAAAACAAGCTCCAGAAAAGAGATGGGTTGTGGAGGACTGTCCTCTGCACCGTCACTGATGGCTGTATGGGGATTTTGTTGCAAATGTTCTATTTGTAAGAGATGACTGCTGGTGAGCTGGGTGCCATTAGAAATTCAGATATTTTTAGGTCAGAGTAACCTTATTATATTGTATCAGTGGCCTGCTTGGTTCAGAAATGATGTCTGTGACACTGACCCATGCTAACAGTTGAAAGAGACTCTACAGAAACCAGTTTGGAAAAACCTGCACACAAAATCTTTTTACATTTGCTAGAACTTATTTGTGCTATAGAACTTGAGCCTTTAGTCAAGATTTTTTTTTTTCTGATTTTGGCTGCTAATCATTAGCTTTTCAATCCTACAAGGCTTTTAATGTTAATTATGTAAGTGTCCAACCTTTCTTAAGCTGTGCTATACATACAAAAAGGAATAGCTTTTCATATTAATGAATGCTGCTGCAGCAGGTATCTGAGACTAAAAGAAAACTTAGGCTGAATGATTTTGTCTTTGTTTAGGTTCAAAGAGTGGCTTTATTTCCACAGGGCACATACCAGTAGTGATACACCTACTGATGATATTGTGCCAGCACAGCCCTTCCTTGGCAAATGGACAGGAAAATACTGCTATGAAAATAAGAATGTGAGTGTAATTGTTGTGTGTGTGGATCCAGTACACAAATGCAGGAGCCAGCTGGAAGGAGTCTGTTCAAAACTGTTCATGATAAATGCAAAGACAGCCACCAGCCAGACTAAACAGCTACAAGGGAATTAGAAAATGTACAAAGAAAGAGAGAGGTAGTGATGGGCCACGTTGCACCAAGTCATCAGGACTGAGTGTCTCTTACAGGGCACCACCAGCAAACCCTCCCCCCATGTGATTCTCTTTTTGATATTTAGAGTCCCCACTGTAGGCTGTAATGCGGAGGTTTGTCTGGGCAGATGGTGTTCTGCCAAAGTGGCAGTATAAGCTTCATATAGAGACAACCTTTGAGCTGAGCCACAAATAACTCTTCAGAATCTACTTTCTCACTGCTTCTTGTAAAGCAGATAGGAAAGGTACCCAGTGAAATGAGCAGGCAGCATATTTGAGACAGGCAAAACTGTTTTAAATTCACCTAAATGAGATAAGAGCCTTGATAATGAAGTTACTCCCACTTGCCTTTCACTGAACTCAAAAGTCCCCTCTTCAACATGAGCTCAGCCCTGCTTGTAACATCCTAGGCATTGGTCTCTGCTTTCCTGAAGCATCTGTGCTGCCTTTCACTGGCAGCCCAGGCAGAC
This sequence comes from Chloroceryle aenea, assembly GCA_013399075.1. Taxonomy (NCBI): domain Eukaryota; kingdom Metazoa; phylum Chordata; class Aves; order Coraciiformes; family Cerylidae; genus Chloroceryle; species Chloroceryle aenea. The sequence continues at coordinate 1,014,100 of VWZY01010114.1, forward strand.
AGTTCCTCCCCACAGGTAAACTTGACCACTCCTGCTGCAATTGAAGATGATGAACCCTTTTCTTTGGTTGCTTTGAGTATCCTGATTAGTGAATACCTACTGCACTAAGTGCAGGATGGCTATAATTGTATCCAAGACCTGTATTTTTTGTATGATCCCATTATACACTGTCTTTTTTTTCTTTACCATTTCAGGTTCAGACCATTTCCTCCCAAGTTGCAAACATGCAGCTCCATGAGGAGTGCAACCAATGCTGTTTCCAATAGATTTATATCTTGTTGGCTGAATTCCCTGGTGTCCAGGATGATGTAAGTGCCTTCTCAAGTGTTCACTGCACTTAGGGCTGTCCTCTCTCTTTTCTGCCCACTGTCTGCACCGTCGCCCTGTGTATGAACTCCTTGTGCCTGTAAATGGTGTGTCATGCTGGAGTTCTCCCCTTAGCAAGATCTCTTTCCTCGGGGAAGTTTTCTGTCTTGCAAAATGAGTAGACTTGATTTGGTAGCCATGCACCCCTCAAATATGCATCAGATCAGCCAAGAGGCTCAGAAGGTATTTGGAACTGATGAACATGCACAGTGTAACTATAAGGAGCCAAAATAAAAATACAACTTCTTTATTTTCTCTTTTTCTATTAGTTCCAAATTTGTTCCACAGCTCAAATCTTTGCCTCCCTGATCAAGGTTTGGAGATGCAGTAGCAGTTAAAGCAGGCACAGAACAAGACCCCATCATAATTGTAGAGGCAAATGTACAAGCCTTGGCCCTTCTAGAAAAGTAAATTCAGTTATTTACTGATAAAATGCCCTTGACAGTTAATTTGCTTCAGTATTTGGCTTCTTCAGTGCAGTGTAATGTAGTGTCAGGTGTTGGAAGGAGAAAGAGGTACAATGGAATATACTTTCTCTTACTGCACAGCACATGGAAAGAGGGGTTTTGGTTTGGGTTTTTTTTCTTTCACTATGTTAAAGCTTTCTAAATAACTACCAGGTTCGTTGTCAGTGTCTGTTATATAAAAGCCTTATGAAACACAGATAACTCCTAAAGTTCCTTTCAAATTAATTGTATTATTGGAAAGTTAGCTTTCTGAGTCTTTTCTAGTATTTTCATGAAGGAAAAGCTGAAAATCAAACAGGAATTTGTGTGCTCACTTGTTCTCTGTGCTTTTAACAGTTACTACCAGCTGATCACCAGTGAGGCAGTGGATTCATTGAAATATATTTCAGCAAATATCTCACAAAATGCCATATATTATTAAATGGAATTTGTTTCTTTCTGTTCAAAGTTCATCAGATCAAGATTTGTCTCTCATTGGGTCCTTTGCTAAAAAGGACAAAGTGTTTTGAGGGGTGGCAACCTCTACTAGCAGAAAATTATGGATAACATGCTGATAAAGAAAACTTCACCTTAATTGATATCCATTAGCACCCTGTCCAAAGCTTGCAAAAGTCCTTAGAAAGTCTTGCATTAATTTATGTGGGCTTTGTGCCCACAGTCCACTCACAGGGGTTTTCTAAGCAGTCTTATTTATTCTCATAGATGTTCTGCTCCATGGAAACGTTCCATCCTTTCCTGAAACCTGCTTTGCTAAATTCTAGCTATGTGTTCCTTATTCCTTACACACTGCTTAAAAAACAGAGTTACAGGATGTTTCTGTATCATCTTTGTTCTCTACGATTGAACTGACAGGAACTTGGCAATAATCACACTCATGAGATTTCTGATTCTTCTAGCCCTTTTACCTGGATGGCAGAAACTGCAGTTGCCTTTCTTGTCCAGCTCTGTAAGGATTTAGCTGTATAACTTTTATTCCCAATCTTGGATATAATTCTGCTGGAATTTAGCATAGATGTGTGAAAGGGATTTTAATTTGTCCGTGTCAGTTTCTTCAACTCGTTCAGACATCCCTAACTGTTATAAAATGAATATTGCTTTGTGGTCTTCTCAACAAACCTTGACATCATGTTTGGCTTCTGTAAATGATGAGACAAGCCAAAACACAAGGGGGTTGGCATATTTGAAAACACTACACAATTTGCAGTCTTTGCTGAGCAAAAAACCCATATTCTTGTAAACTTTACTGAGGTGTTATCATTGCCAAATGGCAGGTCTGCTGTCATCTCTGAATCCTGTAAAAATTAAGTGCATGATCTTTACAACATCATTTACTCCATCCATATTGATTAACAAACTCTCTGAGAAAAAGAATTCATATTCTTACAATAATAATGCATTGACAAAATATTGGACTTTGGATTCCTCGCAACACGTAGCCTGACATCTGTGCCCAGGCATTAAATCCAGAGATGGTCTTTAGAGCATTTTCTGGAGTAAAGAATAGTGCAATACCAAGTATTGTAACCCAGAGAAGTTTTACTGTCATTCCATTGTCAACAGATTATTGCACTGGCTTAAAGGACCTGAAAGATTGCCTAAGGTCTTATGCTAACAAGGAAGTGGGGAACACATACAGGTAAGTGTGGCTAAAGAAATTCAGATGAGAGGATAGTACAAGCTGCAAGAATCCCTGGATTGAGTAAAACAAAAACCATTCCAAAACTGCATTCCTTAAAATCAAAAAGTGGTGTGGTCTGAAAAAGGAGTAAAGCCAAGACAGATTGTTATTGGGTAAACTGGCTGAGGGAAATAAAAGTAACTACCCCATCAAGCCATGGATTTTAGCTCCTTGTTTTTATTAGCCACCTTCTGAGAGTGAGTTTTAAAAAGGGGAAAAATCTTCCACAGCAGCTGCATGCTTCTCTGCATTGCATACCATGTGCTTAGGCAAGAAGTCACATCACCTCCACTCCTAACTTTTTTGATACAGGCTTTTTTGTCTGTCTTCAGATTTTGACTGCTGCTGCCTGACCCCAGAGCAGCACCAGCTTCCTCACAGCCAGAGCCAGGCAAAAGCTGCCATGGAGCAGAGCACGCAGCCTACTGAGTCATGGAGCTGCTTTCTTCTGAGGAGACGGACCTCATCCATAATTCAGAGTTGCCTTTTCCTCCATTTCTTTGTCTGCCAGTCCAAACAAGAAAGCTCAACTACTCTGCATCTCCAGTAGCGAACAGCGGTTGGTGACGTTGGCCAATTATTTGCGCTGCCCCAAAGGAAAGTGGGAAAATCATCTTTGGAAGCACACAGATTTTGCTTCCTGTCACCGGAAAGGTTACTTTCTTTAGTCTCTGAAGGGTTTGGTGGATCAATTCTTTTGCATGGGAAAATAGATTAGAAACATGCCGTCAGGTACGCTGCGCACAAGATAGACAGATGGAGACAGTAGTATCTATCTGCTACAGGGAATTGTCAGAGGGGCACAACTCATCGCACTGTTTCTTAGAGGGCTTAATTTGCTGCTGGTAAATAATCTATTTTTTATTACCTCACATCCCCAGATTGTCAACATTCTCAGCTTTTTGCCACAGCTAATTAGACAGGCAAAAGCCTTATAGCCTAAAGAACAAGTCTGAGCTAAGCACCTGCCAAAATATCTGACTTTTTTTAAGAACTGGAATGTCAAAGAGTGAAGGGGCCGCAGATCACATTTAAACGCTTTGAGCGTCAATAAGATGATTAGACCCATGAGGCAAACGTTCAGAATTTCTCTTAGACTCACCACTGAGAGAAGGCAAGATAAAACTGCGATAGATAAAAACTACTGTGCAATGGTACCAAAGCTAATTATTCTGCTGAACTCTTGGAGAAATCTTGCAGGGATGTGTTGACATCATGCTCTGTGTGGCCACTTCTGTTCAGGAAAACAATATTTAATTGCATATTTGAATGAAGTCTCTTTGTGTAAAGTATAGCTTTTGGAAAAGAATTTGCCTGAACCCAAACAAAGAATGCCCTCTCTGTTAGCCAGGCATGGCAGATTTGGCAGGGAGCAGTGGCTTTTTATTCTTTTTTTTTTTTAATGGTGTTTTTTGTTTGTTTTTCCCATCCATTATTTAAAAATCCTGTTTTCAAACAATGAATATAGGAGTTTTTTTCAAAGAGCTCTGCACCAAGGACACAAGGCACTGACTGATGCCCCTGTATCAGGCATGTCATGATTAAGGTATGCATGCAGAGAGCAGCAGAGGTGTCCTTGCAGTCTCTGTGTACCCTCAAAGGACAGGCTAGCCATCCTAACATCTTTGTGTCCCTCTGCCCCACTTTTTTGGTGTGCTGCCCTAGGCTGGTTTTCACACAGTGCAGGGACTGCAATCTATGCTGCCTGCAGCACCTTGTGGCTTTCTCCACTGAAGGAACAAGGTTTCCCAAGACTAGGGGACACTCTAGTTTATCTGTGTATCTATAAACTGAATGAGTTATGCAATACTCATATATTTGGAGGAAGAGAGGATGGTTGAGATACTGGAGAGTGAAAATGGCTGCCAGCTTCTCCAGACTTTCTGGTAATAGTGGGACTGTCCCTATTTGAAGAGTGGTGCAATCAATCTATTGCTTACCTTTGACTTCCCATGGTTACGAACCCTAGCGCTGATTTGTGCCTTTGGAAGTCATCCCAGAATTTGCTGACTTGTGATTTCTCCCCAAGAACCCTGCTCTCTCAGTTAAAGTGAATAACTTGCTTTTTCCTTATATTAACTTTTAATGCAATAACTTTTGGGGCTTTCATGTTTCTGATATTGCAGAGGTGGAGATGGAATGGAGTTCAAGCAAGGGAAGTCGAGATACATCATCTGCCCACACTGAAGTACAAGCATTCACCAGCTAATGCCGTAGATTGTTTGATGATGTTGATGTTGCTTGGAAAAAAACTCTAGAACTGAAAATAGTAAGGATAAAAAATTGGCAGACTATGTCATTTCTTTTCCTGATTGAATGCAAGGTGATACATTTCTTTTGGTTCCATTTATAGGCATCGTCTTGGTTTATATCGATTTACTCTTCTTAAAAAGAAATAAATAAATCAACTCCAAATAATCTTGGAATACAAGAGAACCCACTCCACTCTGTCAATGGCTCTCTGAGTAGCAAAATTTAAGGTAGCTCTTTCTTACTGAAGATGTTCTCTCTGTTCTGTAACTTCAGTAGCTCCTATTTACAGAGATTTGATATATTCTGAAACCAGCAACAGCTTGAGAAATGGATTAAATCTTCCCTGTTGTAGGAAATAACTCTGCTTCAAGCTCAATGTCCAATGCATGACCACCATATTCTTCACAGAGCATTTAGGCAGAGTTTAGGCTTACATCATCCAGACTATGCCTAAGGAAGGATATTTGACCATGTATGGACGATGTTTTATGTAACCCCATTCTTCTGCCACTGCAGAAGGATCTTTCACACAGTGTATAACTTGGATATGCCTTGGATATATGGCATCATAGGCTATCTAAACAGTTTGTTCTCTAGATGGACTACCAAATCTCCTCTTGAGGAGGGGATAGTAGGTGAGCAGCTGAGTGGGTGTCTGACAATGGGCCAAGGTCAACCCAACACACATGGGTAACTCTGTCTGCATGGTCATGATTAAGGAGAAAAGTTTAAATGCTGAAAATTTTATTTCATTTTCCTAAGTTTAGGGTGAAATCACATTTTGTGCTTTTAGTTATTGTTGTTTACTTGCATTTTCAAAATTCAAGCTCTCTGTTTCCACCCTTTCTATTGCAAGGAATCCAGTGAATTCTTGTCATTATTCCTTTCTATTTCAGATATTTTGTAGCGTTTTCTCCCCTAGGCAGAAATGTCGATTAGAAAGTGGCAGAGCACTACAGCCACAGTCTGGTTTTGCCACTGGAAGTTCTGCTGGGAAAACCATGAAGATTCTCAAAGCAATGATGTAGAAATGAAGGTCAGCAGTGGACAATCTAAGGTAAAACTGGACCTTGTATTGCATACCCATAACAGAAAAAGGCAGTTAAAATTACAAAACCCAAAAGGCACTGGCCACTCTTAGCTTGCCTTTTTCTTAGCTTTGGTTTTAAAAGTCTGGCCAGTATTTTTCTTCATTCATGACAAGGTCTCTCTGAGATTAGGACAACATTAAGTCATGCACGAGCATCAGCCTTTCCTTTGAGAAGTACCTCATCCATGTGGACAGTTATAGCAAAGGGTGGGAAAGGAATTAGTTGAAGCTGAGTCAAGGAGCCGAAGAGATCTGGCTCTCACTCTCTCACATAGATGCTCTTTCATCCTTCCTCATCTCTTTTCCCATAGACTACTCTGTCAACCTGTTTTTTTTTAAATTAATTAAACATCTCACATATCCCGGGAGAGTCTCTAAGGCTGGCTGTGGTTTGCTGTGCTATCAACACCGTACTGCACGGCCTCCCTGCGGGTGCTGATGTTTCAGCAGAGGTGTTGCAGTGCTGCAGGGTGCTTGGATAAAGTGCTCAGCCGTGGGGTTGTGCTTAGATTACATGCCAGGAGCCAAAGCAACAATTTATACAGTAGTCTCTGATGCACTTCCACCTCTCCTGGCAGCCAGGTTAAGCCATCTTCAGAACTCCCAGCCTTGGCAGGGAAATCATTGGTTTTCTGGTTCCCTTAGCCTGGAAATGCATTCCCTCTCTGCCAAGACTGGAGAGAAATACATCTGTAATCCACTGCTCCTGTTTATGGGAGCAAAGCTTGCTTTCCTTTGGTTGAATTTAAATAAAAGGTTTTGCACATCCCTGATGATTTATTTTTTAACTTTATTTTTATCCATAATGGACTAGCAGTGACTGATTGATTGTTTAGGGTTTTTTTATTTTCAAGGCAACATGTGGGTGATTCTTGATTCTTTCCTGTGGCAGAGCACGGTGTTATCAATATGGTACTTTCTGTTCACTGACAACAGAGTTTTCAGAAGGCAAGTAAAATAAATGGCATCTGTTTTAATTCAACGGACAATTCAGAAATGCGTTTGGTAAAATAACTTCCAAAGCCTCTTCCCCTTTGGAACTGCCCAGAGCTAGACCCACACTTGCAATGTCTGAGTTTGTTTATCTTTTTCTAATTAACAGGAGTTAGTCTTTCAAAGCATCTGCAGCAAGTGAAAGCCAAGAGCCTGGGATGAGTGCTCTCCGTGCTCTCAAAAGGAAAGCGTTTGCTTTTCAAGGGGAATAGCAAGATTAGAAAGGGCCTGACTCAGGCTGTCAGGTTTCCAAAGCAAAATCCGTGCTGCAGTGCCTGTGTGCTGGTGGGGTCCAGGAAGCAACGCTCGCAGAAATGGTTTAAGTTTAGCAGATGGGAGGCTGATGTACCTGATGAGAGCAGATAGAGGCAAGGGCTCAGCCCAACAGAGATGTTGCCATCAGAGGTGCCGATACCACCCCAGAGCAGCAGTGAGGACACATGCAGGGCTGGAAAAGCAGCTCAGAATCCATCATCCCTTTAGTCCTGGGCAAAGTGTACCAAAAAGTCTTGCCATGGACTGGAGATGTGATGTCCAGCCATGCTCTCTATCTCCTTTTCCCCTTCCATATTGAGTTTATTTGCTTTATCTAGCCATAGAGCCAAAGACTAACCCTCACTTGGTTTATTCCCTTCCTACTGCAGTGGGGTTTCTGTCTCATTTAGTGACTTCAGGCAGTGCTGAAGTTCAATGAGAAGGTGCAGGGACTCAGATGGAAATGCCAGCATGCCTGCCATACTGTCACCCATGGTGTTTTCAGATGCAGTGTCAAGATGAGCTCTTTCTAGCTCACACTCCATTACTGAGAACATTAAGAGTTTTCTGAATGAGAGAGGTCTCAAGCTTTAGCTTTTTAACTATGCACATGTAAGGACCATCATCTCAGTTGTTCTTAAATCATCCTTGCCAGTGTGGCAGGCTACCTCAGTGGCACTAACACAGCTGAGAAAATACAAGCATGAGTCTTTCCTACAGTTATAATCTCAAGGGCATTGTCTCATCCACTTCCAGCTCTGTATTTCTCTAACAGTGAAATTTTTCACAATAAAAATGACCTCTTCACAGATTCTAGCCAGAAATCTTCTAGCTTCTTCCTATGCAAGTTTTTCCCGATAGTCGATCTGTACTTTATGAATTTGTTGGGGTCTTTTCTACTTTATCCTTTTCTTCTTAGTTTCTGGATTCCCAAATTTCCTCTGAGGACCCAGCAGGGGCACAAATAGATCTGCTGTCCCTCTTAGGTCTTACAGCTGAGAACCCTTCTAATAACAGAATTGCTGTGCCTCTGCTCTGGAGGGTTCTGGGGATGGCCACGGGGCTGGCTGCTTCTGTTTGCTGAGGCTGTGGTGGGAAATGCCCGGTCTGCTACCTGCTCTCTCTTACTACGCACTGCAGTTGAAGCTGTTTTTGTTGTGAGACTTAAGAAAGCAGGGAAAAAATGCTGGTTTTGGTGGGGGGAGTGTTGCTTGCTTGTTTGTTTCGGGGATGTTTGAAGTTTGAACACAGTGATTGGGAAGAACGGGGTTACTGTAGATCAGGTAAAACCTTAAGGGGTTTTGAGATGTATTTATTTTTTATTCTTAAGAATATATTAGCCTTCAGTTCACAAATAAATCACAAATTCCAGAAAATCTGAATCTCTTGCTTGTGCCTCTAACATGGTATAAATAAAAGTGTACTCTGTGGCAGCACGTTTGGAGAGTTAGAGAAATGTTTTCGTGTTGCTAACCCTGATGTCTGGGTTTGATTCACTATTTACCTTAGCATATCCTGAAGTGTGTTTTGTTATTTTGGAGAATGTCAGTGCTTTTGAAAAATTAAAATAGGTGATCTGAGTGAGAGGTTTAATTTCAGTAATATTCCACCCAAGGGATGTTAAGCTATCTCATGGCTTTGTGCCCAGTAATGGCACTCCAGGTACTTGCTTGTTGCAAGGCAGTACAGGGCATGTCTTGCAATATCTGACTGGCTTGTAGAGTCCAGGATTGCTGATTTTCCCTGTAGGCAGGAGCGAATAAAGGTATCCCCTCTATTAATGCAGATGTTTATATTTAGACCTGGGTTTCCTAGTCCTGCTTTGCTTGTACATTGCCATCAGTGCTGCTGGCAACAGCAGTATGAATGCGTCAGCTAAAGGGAATATTCAGCTTCCAGCTGTCCATCATATTCTCAGTGACGAGTGATTTTGGTGACAGGACTAAGGAAGCCTAACTACTGCTACTACTACTACTACAGAGTACTGAGAACTGAGCCTTTGGAAATCTTACAAGAACTTTTCTGCCTGTGGCAGACTTTAGCTCAGTCTATCACAGCTTAGAAGTCCTAAAAGAAAAAGATAAATAAATTTCTGTATGTTTTCATGAAAATCACCCCTTAGAAACAAAAGGTTAGTGTTTGAGAATTCCCAGTAACAGTCTCAATACCTTCTGAACTCTGTTTTGGCATGGACTTAATGATCCCCTCATATCTTTCCCAGCCCAATGAATTTTATGCCAGATAAAAACCTTACTATCATTTAGCTGTGGAGTTTGTTGGGGTTTTTTTTAAGTTATCCAAGAGACACCAACAAATAACAAGCAGGCCTTCTCCATTCCTTCTGCTGATCGAGCAAATCATCTTTCTTTTGGAGTGCCCAGGGAATGTGGGTCCATGTTGAGGTGATGAAAAGCAGCCTTTGACTCATCATACTCTTTCAAACAGACATCTGACTCTATCCCTTAAGTCACTTTGGTTAAATTTGTCTTTCAGAATTAATTTTAAACCCAAATAATAATTTTTCTAATAGCTGAAGTGAACTCTTTCTTTTGGTCAAAATAAAAGTGCATCTCCAAAGCATAGATGGAAAGAGGGAGGTGCTTAAATAAGTCAAAGATACAATTTTGGGACTAAACTCTTCTCAACTTATTTAATAGAACTATAACCTGTGTTAGTAAAAATATCACACTAAGGCACCTACAGGATTATGGCTTTAAACTGCATGCTCCTTGTGGCTTTTTGGTTTTTATCTTTAAATCCTCAGCCTTGGTGCTTGTCACACTTGAAATAACCCTGGAAAAACAAGACTTGGGAGAGAGTGTTGGCAATCACAGGTGTTTGGTTTGGATGTGGTATGTTAGAAATTGTGAACAACATCCAAGATGACTGACAGTCAGAGCCCACACTGCATTTGTATTGCCTGTTCTGCAAGGCAGGAGAGGATATCTGGACAACATTTGTCACTGTTAGGATAGAAATATGTTAATCTTTAAGCAGGGGGTTTCTTTAACCAAAGTTAGCTGTAATACTAATCAGATGTCACACAAGATAGCTGGTGTGGTCATTTCTAACAGATCTTTCTGCACTGTCTCTCTTGTTGCTTTCAACTGCTTAAAATTTACTATTGTCCTCATATGTTCTGAGGCTCTTGATTTTAAGCATATGAAGAAAATCCTCCAAGTCTTGAAACCAAAATCATATTTAGCACAGATGCTGTTTGCAACCCAACTAGCAAAACTGGGACATGCTTGCTGTGCTGCCCAGCCTGAGCACAGCTCTAACAGCCCCCAGATACTGGCTGTGCTGGGAAAGAAATTAGATACTTTAGAATTCAGAGTGGAAATCATCTGAGGACAAGAATGTGTGAATTTGCTTCACTTTATGCATGTTACCTGCAGTCAGCCGTTCTCCGAGGAGCTATAACTCATAGCTAAGTGTTTGCAATATTGTAATACAAATACCAGGCACAGCTGTACCAGCACAACAGCCTTTCCCTCACAGCATGGCCCATGGTAGCAGGACAGCTGTGGATGCTGTTCTGTTGAGCACAGAGCTGGGAGGGCTTGGCCTGATGTGGCAATGATCAGCTGGGGCTACCCAGTGAGGCCCCACACCATGGTCCCAAAGGAGCATCCTCCCAAGTGAGACAGCCTAGCAGTCCCAGCATCCCATGGAGAGCAGGCTGTGCGAAGGTGCAGAGGGAGGAGGAGAGACATGGGTAGCACCAGTGCCCCTTGCTTTCTTGACCATGCAAGAACTGTGGAGAGTTGTGAGGTTTAGCTGCTGCTAGGAGTTTTACTGGTTACTTTTTGCCAAGTTTCTAGCTGAAGTCTTCAATTGTTTGAGCTTCAGGGGATTTAGTGATTTCTCAACCCCACCAAGGCCTTTTCCCTATGAACAAGACACAGAAGTGATATGTCTATGGATCAGCAAATGGCAAACATCAAAGCTGCTAGAAAAATCCTCCCCAACACAGAAAACTTTCTCAAATTTGTTTTTGGGGTGTTTTATTATTTTTCTGTTGTTTGGTTTTGGTTGGGGTTTTGGTTTGGGTTTTTTTCTCCTACAAGAAAGGATCTAGATGATGTGGGATTGCTCACAGATCTGAAATCATTTCTTCATCGCTCTGCTTCTCACCTTCCCCCTTGTTCCCCCCCCCCCCCAGACATCTTTAGAAGGACAATGAACACAGGGAATTGGAAGGAATGGGTAATTTATTATAGGTGTTATAGGTGACTGAAATATGTGAGGAACATTAGATGTACTTAGTAGACAAAGGTCAGAATTAACATTTAGGTATCTGAACACATACATTTAGAGGAAATGGTGTGTTAAACCTGAACCTCTATTAGCAATGATCACAAAATTTAAATAAAACATCTCTGTATTAGGAAACAGAACTTTCTTGACAGTTTATTGCCTGCTGGCAGTTCTGGTATCTACTTGAGATAATCTTCAGAGAGATCCCTCTTTCTGAAAATGCCAGTCCCGGGTAAGCATCCAGACTCAAGTACTTTGCTGAGCTGATTTTCAGACATTAGGTTTGAAGCTTTTTATGGTTTACTCTTTATGCAGACCCTGAATCCCTTGAACGTTTGTGATTCACTTAGCTATAATTAATCTTGTCTCCCACCACACTGCTATTCTCTTAATAGCTTTACTTCCCTCCCTCCCTCCCCCCTCAGAAATGAACACAGACTGTACTGTATCAAAGGCAGTCACCACGGCTGGCACAAAACACTCAGAGCTTCATTTTGCCGTGAGGCTATCGCTGACCAGGGCAGCCTTCCAGACTGCTGACCCTAATCCTACATTCCCCTCAAAAATACATCTAAACCCCCCTGTCTGATTTCCATTGAAGATTGAGATTCTCAGGTCTGGTTTCTTGGGTTTATTTATTTTGTTCCAGTTCAGCTTTTCAGCACATCACAAACACATTTACAAATACCTTGAATTATGCATTTCCCATGGGATGAAGAATCTTTAGTCTCAACCTTTTGTATTTTCTTTTCTTATATCTTCTTCTGGTACAGTTTCTCCCCAAATGGAAGGTAGCTGCAAAAGCTAATTTAACACAGCACCATGATACAGTCAACAGCTTCTTGGGAAAGGAAGGCGGGGGTTGCAGTGCTGGGGGGTTTGGTGGCTGAGGGGTTGCGATACAAAGAGCCTTCTATTTTCTTCTGCAATAAACCATAAAGCCCACACCGTGTAACCCACTAGGAATGAATTACCTAAGAATTAGGTAGAAGTGATCTGTGATTTGTAGGCGCCACCGCCTGGGCACAGTGTCTGGCTGCAACTGGAATAAATGCAATCGCCTAAAGAGATTATAAACTTTGGCAAGAACAGCCAAACTTGAAACTTTTTCCTCCTAGTAAAACAGCATTTTTCCCTAAGTAAATATATGTGCACGTAACCCCCAACACACACTCAGCCTAGGAGTGTTTAGAGATGATAAATGCTAGGTAGTAAAGGTGGATTCATCTTTTTTTAAAGATTTAATTACATCCTAGTCTGTTGGGTCTAAATCCACTAAATCAAGATGGAATTTCTAATCTATCAGCAAGTCTATTCCAAGCGTGCTGGTCTGCACCACAGCCAGCTGGTGGGTGTGATACAAGCCCCTGGCTCCAGGCAGAGTGGAAGCCAATGCCTGTGCATGGCCCAGAGACCTTTGTAGACTCTCAATTCCTCTCCAGCCTTCCCACTATTCTGTGCACTGTTTTTTTTTACTGGTATCTGTTGGAGAATTAGGTTTAAGTGGAAACCCAAACAATCATTGCATGCTCAGGAGTTTCGGTCATTTGTCTGATGGTGAGGAAGGGAAGATCATCCTTCTGTGGTCAAAAAATGGCACTTTGTGCACCCAGTACAAAAAAAATAAGTCCTTGCTCCCAGTGCCACTGCTCCTTCCTGGGGCAGGAGCAGAGGTTGAGCTTGTGTGACTTCAGGCACAGCAGCCAGGCTAGATCTCAGCAATTTCCTTCTGGGATACAATCCTCCTGAGATAAAAGTCTCTTCCACAAAGACCTGAAAAGACTAGGTTTGGTTTGCCTTTCTTTTTTAATCTTTTCACTACGTTTATGGGGATTCCTCCTGGCAGAACAGCTCCAGGGCACTGGTGTTTCACAGTGGTTTCCATAGCTGGGATAAGAACAAGGCAATGGGAAGTTTGACCCCAAAGGTAAAATTCTGGCAGTTTTGAAGTCAAAAGAACCTCCTAATACCTCTGCTCTTGATTTATTGCCCCTGCAGAGTAATCCAAATGAATAAAATATCTAATGAAATATAAGAAAAACATTGGATTTTTAAATGAGAATCACTCTGAAAACAGCAGAATCGGTATTCTGGGACAAAGCAGATCATCCACACATGTTGTTGCTGTTCCTTCCCTCCTGCTTTCTTTTCTAAAATTCCTATCGGTCCCAGGAGGAGCAGGAGAATAAACCTGTTGTCAGTTTTATTGCAGAGCTGGCTGCCTAAACTGATGTCTCACTGCAACATGGTTATAAAAAGGAAAAAAAGAAAAACTGCCAAAAAGCCTTGCTGATGTAAATGATATTCCTGTTGGAAGACTCTCCAGGAAAGGGCCTCTAAAACAGGAGAAGCCTAATACATACAGCAGTATTTTCAAAACACCAACTTAAAAATTTAAAGCCCTGTGGCTTTCTTTTTCACTGCTGTAAGCTGCAAGGAGAGCTGCCAGGGCTCTACTCTGAAAAAGATGGTGAGAGCAGACCAATGTACAGCAAAACAGAGTGTTCTGGTGGTGATGCTAATTTAAAATCATGCAAGACAAATACTTTTCCATATTTTTGAATACAGCCTGACCTAAAATTATCACTCACATGTTCATTCTGGCTTCAGAAAATTACCATCCCTGATGCCTCTGATTTTTGTTGCCCGGCGTACGATGTTCTTTCCTCTCTTCTTCACTAATGGAGGCATTTTGTTTATACAATTCCCTGGGTCATTCTGATGAGGTGGGTTGTTGATATAAGTTGTCCCAAGGTCTGGCATGATAGCCCAGTTGTAGACTGTGTGCTCTCTTCCCAGTAAGCACTGCATTCCTTCCCGAAGTCAGAGTTGTCATGTTGGATTTGCAAATATCAATACAGTTGGAAATTCCATGAAAATCCTAACATTTTCTTGAGTTTGCTTAATTAAGATGGAAATCTCATGAGAATATTATTCCCTGTGATGCTGCTTGTAGTTCTTATAACCAAGCAGAAGCCAATACTGATATAAAGCTCACTGAAATCACATACCCTAAAAGGAAAAATAGCCAAGAAAAGGTTCTGATTTCTAGATTTCCAGAGTTCTATTTGTTTTATTTTGGGGCCAACATACCCAACGGTTCACTTGGTACAGTCATTCCAACTGGTGTTTCCCTGATGTGATACCAGGCTTCCCAGAAGACAGTTGAAGATGATGCTCTCTCATAGCCCCTAATGCCACCTGTGAACCAGAACTGCTGCTTCTCTGCAGCGTTGTCTCTTGCCAGTGCTTCATGCAAAGGGGATTTAATTACAGACTTTCACTGGTCTCTGCTTGAAATTTTAGAAAAAAAAAGTTATAAGGATCCATTTGACCTCTCTTCTGAAAAGTAGTGATGTGAAATGCATATTTTTTTGGACTATTGATCTGTGCTTGTTCTTAAATACACTGCAGCCTTAATAAATGCCTTTGGTCCATCCCCTAGCTGGTGTAAATTACCATGGCTCAGTGAAGCTGAGCGGATTTACAGCAGCTGAAGACACAGTCCTTGGTGTGCTGTAGCAGCCTGCTTTTTAAGAAGCTGGCAGTCGGTGTGCTGCTCGTAGCAGTTACAGCACATCTCCAGCTGCACATGCAAGTCCACAGCTGGACTGTTCTGATCACCAGGTCATTTCTGTTGAAGAGGGGCAAGCACCCTTGTGTTTTGTGATGGTTCATGTCCCGTTTGGAGTGTTGCTTTGCTCAGCTAATGTGGACTAGTAGAGCAAGGGTGAATTGTGGGGAGGCTGCACACACAACAGCTCTCGTGCCACCGGTCAGAAGATTGCCTGAGCTGCCCTTGTGTCTGTTGCTTCTTCCCCGTGAGCCAAAGCCTTTTCCAAAGTTATTCAGTGTACAAGTGCTCTCACTTTTATGGGCGTTTTATGAGTCTTATGTTTGGAACATATAATTTTAATAGGTGGAAACCAAATTAACTCTAAACCCCACTTGCCTAGTGCTTCTTGTGAAGGCAGAGGAAATTCTGTTTGCTGCATTCCCGGCTCTCCTGAGCATGCTGACCTCTTAGCCTCCAAGACTTGCTCTGTGTGATGGGACTCCAGGAATTAGTGCCATTTCATCGTGCTTTGCTAAAACATGTTATTTCACAACAATTTTGATTTTCATAAAGTGAGGAACTTAGCTATAAAACTATAACAGTCTCCCCATAACACCAACACACACACATAACCTGAGGACTGAGCACCATTTGCAAGCTACTAATTGTGGAGTCTTGCAAGAGAACAAGGATTGTGCTGGGGTATGGAATTTCTGCATGAGACACAAATGTAGACAGACATTATTTGGATGTATTCCTCTGCCATTTGATAGAGCCAAAGAGAGCTGGGAATAACTGATCTCATTTAAATCTTGTACTTCAGATACCTGCATGTCTGAGCTCTTTGTCCAGTCCTGCTGAACACCTCCTCATTGTATGTATTTCTGCATATGCTTTTACCTCTTCCAAAAGTTTTCTGTCAACTAGTTGGAATACAAGCTATAAAATGCATTTAAAAGTCATATTGATTTGCTCATGAGGTACTGCAACTGTGAGATAACCATGTGGTAAACACTGTTTGGAATCTCTAAAGTGAAAAATAGATTGAGATTAGAGAAGACCTAAAAGCATCCCGAGGACTCTTCCTCTATCTGTTGGACAGGCTTGCAATGCACAGTTATTTCAATAAAAAAGTGTGTGGGAAAGGAGGAGGGTGATGCTTCTGGTCTCCAAACTTTATAGTATAAAGTATTATAATATAAAATATAACTTTATAATTTTTATTACCATCATATTATGCATCCCTCTGTAGCTTCTCCTCTCTCAGACTGTTTTTCTTTCCTGCCTGTGCTTGAATATTCCCTTTTTCTTTTTAGGTGCTTTAATTTTACCCTTACTTCAGTTTAGTTTAAGTCAAAATAGCACATTTTGTAGGTGGCCAGGGCTTGTGATTTTATAACGTGAACAATGCATCGCTGCTATGGCTCCTTTTTCTAGTGGTTCTTGCTGTACAGATGTGAACACTTGTGAAGATGCACAACTACAGCAGCATCTGTGGCCTCTGCTCAATGCCAAGATGTGCTCTTACATGCCTATGTGCCCACACTGATAGGGTCTTGCTGTCATTTGGGAGCGTGCTGGGGGGATAGGAGGCAGTTTGGGTTGTTTAGCTGCCATCACAGGATGTCATTTCTCTAGCTCTGATGTAATATTTAGCTGTGAAGCAGTAACTATGACATGGACATACCAATCCCAGGAAACTGAGTGGCAATTGTACAAGGAGCCAAGGACAGAACCTGGTGAGATGAATGCACCAAAACTGGAAAATCCCAACGCAGAGGGTTTATAGCAGGAATGAAAAGGCACTGTTACATTTTCATTATTGATGGCACTTGGCAGGTTTAGGGTTCTTTCATTTTTAAACCAGGCTTAATTTTTTCATACAGACACCACCACCCTCCTCTGAGCAAGCAAGCAGCAACATTTCCAGTTCTGTAAGTGTTATATCCCATTGAGATTACTTGTTTTTACAGTAAAAGCAATTTGGGGGCTTAAGGGCTTGCCAGGACTGAGGACTCCCTGTAGGTAATCCTCTGATACTTGTCCCCCTCTCCACCCTTTTTAGGAGTAATTCTTACCTGAAAGTTTTGGTTCCTTTCGCATGAATCAAGCTTTGTGTCCCCAGTGCTGCATATAAACAGCTCCCAGGCAACTGGGTAATCCCCACTGGCACCAGTAAGGGACACTTATTAGAGAAAGGTTTCATGGGGGAATCACACAGAGGGAATGAAAGTGGAGTTTCATGGCATTGTTTTACAGAATTGCTTTTTTTGCTCACGCTGTGCTTTCGTTAGCACGGATCAGAATATGTGCTGACACTGCAGAGCTGAAGATAGAATCTTTTCCAAGCTTCTTTACTGACCAGGAACCTTAAAGGTTTTTGAGAACTACAAAGGAACATCTGGGTAATAGAATTAATTGAACAGAAGTCTACTAGGGCCTCTCCAGGGCTACCTGCACCCTGCTCCGTTTCCTGTTAGAGGGGCTTTTGGCATCCATCCAATACTGTCAGATTTCCAACAAAGAGTAACTTTTTCAGTCTCACTCATGGTGTTTAGTTTTCTGAATGCTTCCATCATTCACAAGTTCAGTTCTAACAGTACTGGAGTGCAGACTCTGTGGTGTCTTTTACTCCAAATTCTCTTTTGTATCACATACCTTTGACTCAGCTACTAGTGCCATGAAGAGCTACCCTTATCTTAATCTCCTCTATTCTACTGAGCAGCAGCTGGGACCAGCATAACTTTAACTTCCTCATGTGTAAACCTGCATCTAGAGTGTGCTTGTTATCCTTTCAATTTTTCAATATTTACTCTGCCAGCTGTTTATTAGCAACATCTTTCATCTTCTTAGAAATTGCTTGCATGAGTATCTTGAAAGGTACTATATGAGTAAATTTCTGTAATGGTGCTTAAGGGAAAATCTACTGTTGATCTCTTGCCACTGGTCCTTGTAGCATTTTCAAGCTATTGATCAACAAGGTTGGGAATGTTTCAGTTCAAGTTGGTGTTGTATTTTCTGGTGTCCTCTTTAATCTTTCCATTCCAATTTCCAAAATCTTCTCTTCTTAATTAAACCATTCTCACAAATTAATGTCTGTCTTCATGGCACTCTAATAAAGAAATTTGAATACTTTATTCCAAAGAGATTTTACTTAAAATCCTTCACCTGTTTTCTGTGACCTGTTGTCCTGGGTCCAGTCCAGGTTAATTACCACAAACAGCTGCTGGCCCAAGCAGCTGGCAGGGGACACAGCCAAGATAAACAACTGAGTCAGCCAGTGGGATATTCCACACCACACTGATCATGCCCCTTTATAAGGGGAGGGAAAGTTAAATCCTTTGCTTGTGCACATAAACCATTCTGTAGTGTTTTGTACTCTAGGTGCTTCAAAACACACACCTATGTACGTGTGTGTGCTAGTGTCCCACTCGTGTGAAAGTAAAGAGAGCTGACCACCTGACCTCTTCAAGGAAATTCATTCCCTGATTTATTTCACAGGGAATGAGGCAAGCAAGACCACAATCTAACAAAAAGAAAAGATATATCTGACTAAGTCAATATATGAAGCCTGTAAAGACTTTTTTTTTTTTTAATATTTTTTTCATAAAACTGAAATTAGCTGATAGCATTTCAAGGTAATACATAAAACAAGGTGGCACAGCTGTTGAGACCAAATTATTTGCTGATTTATAGGATTATGCTTCATAGTTACAGGAATGATCTTTGGGAGGGATGTGGGAAGAATGAAGATGGGAAACCCCACCATTTCTCTGAGGGATGTCTTTCCCACATGGTTTCTTGCTGAAAGCTTACACCATGAGCTGTAGTTATGTGCGAGACTGGCAAGTAACTGGTTCCACTGGCACGTCTTACAAATTAAATGTTGGGGCAATGACAAAGTCAAGCACAAATGGAGAAGTAGACACAGCTAATAGGCTAATACTGGTGCCTAAATAATTTGAGGAGTTGCATGGAAGCTTAAAACCAGAAATTCTGACAGGTGCCTAAGCATAAAAAAATATTAAAATACATTTTGTATGGGGTGCAATGTGGGGAAAAGGCAATGATGACTTATTTTGTATGAACTGTTAGCAAACTCCCTCCACCGCATGCCTAACACCCTGGATTAGGTTATGTTTTCATCCAGTAAACTGAAGAAGGAAGGCATGCTGCTTGATGCTCCTTGATTAGGCATCTGCAAAGAATGGGGAGAAAAACACATCATGGGTCAGTTCAAGCTGGGCTACGTGTTTAGTTTCTAAAGTTTGGCAGAAGGAGGGGGCATTGTTAGGAGAAAGCTTTCCACTGGGGAGAGGAACATTGAACTTTATCATGAGGAACAAGAGGAGTAACTTAATATTGTAACTGCTGCCTAGGTACTCCTATTCTGAACCTTTCCTCTGTGCACACAGAATAAGGCACCTCTTAGGCATGAGTATGCTGACTCCTTGTTGAC
The DNA here is from genome assembly GCA_013399075.1 of Chloroceryle aenea. Classification (NCBI taxonomy): domain Eukaryota; kingdom Metazoa; phylum Chordata; class Aves; order Coraciiformes; family Cerylidae; genus Chloroceryle; species Chloroceryle aenea. The sequence continues at coordinate 1,033,477 of VWZY01010114.1, forward strand.
CTTGCTTTGAGTGGAAGGTTGGATTAGATGACCCCTTGTGGTCCCTTCCAACCTGAATTATTCTCTGACTCTATCTATGTTTTTTCCAAAGCTCACAGTGGTTGTCAGCATTCCTGACAAGTCACGCTGCAGTAATAAAACCAGAACATTTTCAAGGTTTATTGAATGCCTGGGAAGGCACTATTATTCAAAATGAAAAAAAAAAAAAAGAAAAGAAATATGCTGGGCATAAAAACATACTAGTCAGAAGGAAATCCTAAAGCAAAGATATGGAAAAGAAAATAAACCAAACCAAAACCTCAACACATGAAAGTACAATATAGAGAGAGAACGGGCAGAGAAAGGAACAATTTGGTGGCCACAAAGATCAGACACAGAGACTGTGTCTGACTATTCACATGACAGTTAGGGAATAGTGTTTGATGGCAGCTGAAAGCAGAATAGGTTTTGAATGGGTCCAAGGCACTCCCAGAGCCTTTTGAAGCCAGAGACAGAGATAATGTGTCTCTGCATGTGTTCCCTGTTCAGTTGCACGATTAAGCAAATATAGAGGGGAAAGAAAAAAACAAAAAAACCCAGTCCAGTTCCAACTCCCTTGCCTTGCAGGGACAGCTCCCACTAGACCAGGCTGCTCAAAACCTCGTCCAGCCTGGTCATAAACTCATCCAGGGATGAGGCATCCACAACTTCTCTGGGCAACCTGTTCCACTGTCTCACCAACAAGTAAAGAACTTCTTCCTAATGGCTAATCTAAATCTACCCTGCTCTAGTTTAAAACCATTGCCTCTTGTCCTATCACCACATGCCCTTATAAACAATCCCTCTCCAGCTTTCCTGTAGCCCCCCTTCAGGTACTGGAAGGCTGCTGTAAGGTCTTGCTGGAGTCTTCTCCAGGCTGAAGAGACCAAACACCCTCCCAGTTGCAGCTGATATAATTTCTCCATTCATTCAAGATACAGGCTCCCCACTGAATCTTTGAGGTAGTGGAAAACAAGACTAAAATGTTAGCAGAGGGCACCAGTCAGTGTATTTGTGTGGCTGTGTGGTAACTGGTAGAGCCAATCTTAATAACTGCAACTTTTTCTGGTTTCTGTTTGTTTTTTTTTTTAACAGTGCTTTGTAGGAATCAAGAGACTGCTGGCAGGATGACTGTCTTCCAGTGCACAAGGCTGCTCTTTTCAGAATTCCCTGGTCAGCTGATGGAGTCCAGGTGAGCTGGTGAGTGAGGAGCTTTTCCCTCACACAGCTGATCCCTCATTCTGCCTGCTTAATAAATCAGCTTCAGCCACACCACACTGCCCGGTGGTCCTTTCCTCCACAGCAATGCAGAGTCCAGCTGCTGGCAGTACGACATTGTGCAAGGACCAGGGCCCTTCTGCTGCAGGTGCACAAGCCTCTGGTTTGAAGATGCAGTTCAGAGGCTGCTTTCTGCAATTCTTTGAACAGTTTGCATTTGGTGTGGCAGCTGGGTTAGTATGTGACTCCTTCTCCAGCAGGTCTACAAGCCACTGTCATTAGCTACCCAGTCCTTAAAGCTGAAAGGAATCCAGTTTCTGGAACCAAGCAGCACTGGGCAAGATGAATCTGGGAAGGTGTTTGAGGAGGGCTTTGGAGGGATATGTCTATGTTGAGACTGGCTCAGGCACTGTCCTGAGACATCAAATTCTTTGCATGTGTACTAAGGGTGAAATAGGAATGTTTCTGTTCATCTACAAACCCAAATTTCTCATTACAATTGGTCATTAGTGAAATTAGTGAAAGTATCTATTAATATATCCATTATCATTTGCAAATCTGCTGCAGGCTTACCAGTTCCAGAATCAATTTCGATGGCCATTTCTGTGGCTTTGGTTATAGAATACACATGGCTGAGTTAATTCACATTAAGCATTAAACCCCTTGCAGGTTTTGCTCTTTTTAACAAGTGTTAGCAATGCACAGATTTTTTTTTTATTATTTCAAGTTTATGGGCTAATTTTGGCTTATTCCAATTTTATATTTAAAATCATTTTCTTCTTTAACATGTTTTCAAGATAATCTGCTATTAAGAACACTAATGACCTTGGACATGAAGTTCTAACTTTTCTTTTCCTGCAGCTGCTTGCTTTATCAAAATGGAGGAGGTGCAGGGCAATGTTGGCAGCTCTTATGCCTTTTTCCTTCAAATGAAGTGATACCCAGTGCATTTGCCTTTCAGTTGTTTGGTTTTCAGTGGTGTTCTTCTGAAAATTGCTTTCCTGTCTCATCACGTGAGTCATAAATTATGTCTTCTGTGTGGGTTTTAGTATTTGTTTCCATTTCTTGCAACTCCCACATATAAGTGGATTTTGATGCATATTATGCTAATATTATGATTGCTGCTGGCTGTGCTGTCTATGTATCAGGTAACCTCATTGATCTTTACTTCACCTCAACTACCAGCAGTTTTGCTGTGCCTGACCTAATTTCAACCACTGAAAGTGCTCTAAAATATTGAGATGAGCAGAGACATTATTTTTCTTTAACCATGACAATAAAAATAAGCCTCGGAAGATCTAGATTCTGATAGTTTCATGTTAACTGTCTGAGCAGTACAGAGGCTCCTGGGCTTGAAGGACCCAGTATTTTTTGGAGGAGAGAGTAAGCACTTTATGAATGCATAAGCATACCTACATGCATGTGCACGTCTGCACTCATCTTGAGGATGATCCCAGATAGAGGTAGACAAATATAGATTCCTGAAGGGCAAGAAATCATTCAATTTAAATAAGAAGTTTCTCCAAAATACAAATATTTTTTAATGAAGGTGTGGAAGCTTGGTAACAAAGTAAAACTCTCTTCAGCAGTACCTGTAACTATTTTTTTTTTAAATGCTAAAATGTTTACTGTCTTTTTTTAAAAGACTATGCTTATTTTTAAAAAAAATATGCCCCCTCCCCCCCCAGTTGCTGCATTTGCTGGCTGTGAGCAGTGCCTGAACTACGAAGTCTGTATATTGATCACACCAGCCTCCATTTGCATTATTTAGCTCTTGAAGAGCATCTGCTGAGCATCCATCAGTATGGGGTGTGTGCCACCACCATATGGGCTGCCAACTGCTGGTGGAGCCAGGGAGGTGCCATTATGCTCCCATATATTCCCATACAACAATGCCATTAACATCTGGCGTACCATGGCACACGCTTACTTTTGTGGGACAAGAGCAGCAGATTATTCATTCCTAACTACGATGAAGATCCTTAATGGGAGTGACAGTACTGCCTCAAAATGAAGTTAGGGAAACAGTGTTACTGCAACTGTCTAGCTGTGTGGGGCACTGCAAGGTCATATACCGGAGTTCTGGTCCTCCTCTGAGTGCAAAAGCAATTCTGATTTGCATGGTCTTTCTAATGCTGCCTTCTGCCTCTAGCAGAAGGGAAGGTTTTCTCACAGTCAGTTGGAAGGTAGGATTAGTATCACAATAGCTTGATACTTCAAGGCATGCTGGTCTGCAACTCATTGATGGAACTGAATACATTGTCCACAAAGAAATAAAGAAATAAATAAATTAAAAAGAAAGAAAGAAAAAGCAACCTTCTTCCAAATTGAATACTCAGTAGTATTTTGGCTTATATTGTGTTTCACTGCTATAAGGCCCAAAGGTCTAATTAGTTGTTGAGTGACCACCTATTTGCTTGTAGCTGTTAGAAGTGTTTTGCTTTCTGTTTGGTGACTGTGCTTCCTGCTCTCCAGCGATGAGCAGAAGGCAGAAAGGATCATGCAGATTCCTTACTGTATTTTTTTTGTCCCTCTGCACAGTTCTGAAGTTGCTATATGCTTTCAGTTCATATTCACTCCTTTGTGTTTTGCTGGATTTGGGCTTAAATCTGAATATTTCACACTTTGGCAAGATAAAGTTACATAAAAGTTTCAGATTTTCTTGGAATGTATTTCTGGATCGTGGACATTTGCTGACAATTTTTTCCCCTATCCCCAAGTAGCTTTACAGTGGTCAAAGGACCGTTTGCCCCTCTGAAGCTCCTGAGGGCCCTTGTTGTGAACTTATTTCTCATTCTTTATCACTAGGGAGCTGCCAAGCTACATGAAGCAGTTCTCTTCGGTGTAGACTTGCCAAGGAATCTCATGGTAACATACCAAACATTCTTTTTTTATGCTCTGTAGTACGTGATTTATGGAGGGACTCCTGCCGAGGGAATGCACCACTGCAGGCTGTCAGAAAATGCTACTCAGATGTAACACAGTATTTTCTCCTGGGATTCAGCCATGGAGTTCACGTAAGTAACTTCATTAATTTCCTAAAAAAAAAAATCCATTTTAATTAAAATTTGTTATATGAACTCAATTAGCAGGAAAAAAAACCCAACAAAGAAGTTAATTTCATATAAGCTACCAAACAGATGTCAAAAAGGGGAAAACAGCTTTGTCCATACATGCAGCACCCACTTGGATGTTTTAAAACCTGCATGGATATTCCAGCTAAGCCTAGTTCCCAGAGAGAGTGCCCCCTTTGCTCCAGGTGTGTCTGCTTTATGTAGGCAGTTCCATCAAAATTCAGATCCAGCTTTGAAAATGGGGCTGGGGCTGGACTCCCTTTAATGTCAGTTGGATCCATATGCTGAAATGCCTGCTGAGAAACCAGGGATCAGCTCTTCTGGAAGTCTGTTCTCAGCTGCAGTAGTGAGAATTTCTGAGGCAGGGTGGCCCAGGTCAGCCTGTAGCCAACCATCACATAATCAGAGGTCAGTGCAGGCCAATTTACGATTGATTTTGTACTGAAGGGAAAAGAAACTATGATGCAGGAAAGGCTGGCACCTTTATTTGAGGATAGGCAAAGAGAAACGCAAGAGAAGAAAATGACTCATTCCTGCATGAGTCCTTGCTCACTGAACCGTAAGTAGAAACACGAATAGTGGGATAGTACCAGACCTTGGTTGCACCCCAAAAGATTGTCTGTAGTGAGCAGAGCATTCGCCTCATCTCGGAGGAGTGAAATGCAGGCAGAATTCTGATTTCCAGGTACAGCAGAGAAGACACTCGAACTTGGCAAATCTCGATGTTCTTCCAGTGCTCTGAGGGTCATTTTCTGCCAAAGACCCATTTAAATGCCCCCCAAAAAGTGCACTAGCAGCCTCTCAGACACCAGGGTCAATTCAGAGTAGGAAGCTCCTCTGAGCATAACTAAAGGATTTGGGAGTCTGGACTTAATCTGTTTAAATGCATGGCATAAATGGGCTTTTTTGATAGCTTTTTTCTTCATGGATACTTACAGTTTGTGCTTGCAGAAAAAAATACTTCCTACCAGCTGCTTTTGACGTGGAGAAACATGGACATAAGCATCCATTTGCTTTGCTTCTTGGTGTGAGATTAAAGTGGGCCAGGGAGAGGAGAGGCAGAGGAGATGCAAGCAGACACTCTAGTTTCTCTCCACAGCCGTGAATTGGTGTTGAAATAACAGCCCAGGGGGGAAATCCCATGCCCTATATTTTTGTAACCCCATAACAATGCACTCCTGATGAAAATGATTTGTACAGTGTTGTTGACTCACTTGTGTTTGGGTTGGTGGAGACAGGTTTGAATTTGGTTATAATTACTTCATGCAAAGGAAAAACCTCAACTGCTAAGCCACCTCACTCGATAACACGTCTAGTTTGAATAAATCAGAATTTTTAAAAAGCCTCTGATGAGTTTTTCCCAAGTGTAAAGACAGCAACCATTGCTGTGGTGCCTGGAGGGCAGCATCCCCTCTGTATAAATGGCAGCTACAAACAAAACATAGCAGAGAAAGCAAATGTAGATGTCTTTGATACCTTCTAACCTGAAAATAGGTGCATTTTCGAGAAGCTGGCTAACTTCCATCCCAGGAAGAACAAAGTGATTTACAGGTATTTTGTCACAGGCAAGCCTTTCAGAAGAGGTCCTTTTGAGAGACCTCTCCTTCTCAGGCCACCTCAGGTGGGACACCGTCCTGATGATACCGCTCCCGCTCAGCTCATCTGGCACCCACACCCCCTCCAGCACGGCCCGGGGACTCCCCCTGAATCACTTATCAGCTGGAGTTTTGACCAGGAAGTTTGCATTTCCTCCTGAGCCCCTGATTCCTGCAGTCGTTGCCAAAATCCTGTCAGACATTCTGGACAAGGTCGTGACTGCAATTCCTCCGTGGCTGGCGAAAGCACACTTCTCAGCTCATTGGTAGACTCCTCGGTTGTCTTTAGGAAGGTTATCATCTCAGGGAATCGCTGCTATCAAAAAGATTATTCTTAAAAGCTGGGGAGTTACTTATTCAGTCTGTCAAGCCTCGTTACATTAGAAGACTCCATGACAGAATATCTAAGAAATGTATCTTTTTGTTCATGGAAGGAAATGATGGTCCCACTAAGGAAACTGCAAATTTAATTATACAGTAGATTTCCTCACAGACAAAATTTCCAAGGACCTCGGTGTGTCAGCGCTTGCTTTCAAATCTTAATCCTCAGCACCGACTTTGCTTTTCACTTGCTAAAACACTTCAAGTGACACTGTTCATCCAAAGCAGTTCTCTGGGTCCCAGATCTACACCCCTAATGCACTCTGAGCTGTATTTACTTCTCAAGGAGGCCAGGGGATTCCTCCTTTAATGTAAAGTTGGTAGAAGTGAGCCCTTAATTGCTGCTTTAAATTCTTTATTAAGCATTATCTGTTCCTGTTGAGCTGAGAGACCCACGTGCTATTCCTGGAGCCGCCGCTGACTCGCTGTGTGCCTGCAGATAAGTCGCTCAGCTGCTCAGTGCCTCACCTCTCTCCTCCCAAAATAGCGGCACTTTCCCTTTGCAAGCACTTTCCATCTGTGGTGTGCGCTGGAGTCGAGGGAGAGACTTCACAAGGTCACCATCATTCCTCCTGCCTTGCAAAGGGGAAACTGAGGCAGGCAAGGCTGTAGTCTTGCCCCAGCACTAGCAATCCAGCCCTGGTCTCATCTTATCACACCACCACTTGCCGGGCTAGCTGCCTCCCCAGATTATTCCTTATATGCTGATCATTGGACCCAGATTAGGATGCGCTGCTAAATTTCATGCCTACTTCCCTGTGTCCTTTCTTTGTGTAGGACTCTGACATTTGTGGTATCCGAGCAGATACTTTTTGAATAGCTGAACAGTTAGAAATTCCTGATAGGTTTGAAAAAGAGCCCCTTTGGACAGCAACTGCAGAGTTTAAGCTAATGACCTCCCGGCTGTATTTGCCTGTTCTGTTGCCTCTAGAGAGGTCTGGATTTTTCTCTTGGCTCACAATAATTATTAACAGATCTTTTTCAATTTACAAAAGAAAGCTTTAGTCTCTGTGTTTGTAATTCTGGCCTTTCAGAGAAAGCCAGTATAAACAGCACCACGTCCTGGCCCGTATCCATTCTGCATTATTAGGGTGGCATTGATTTGAGATCTCACTCCATTAAAATTTGAAGTCTAAAGCAGTTCCTGTTACAAATGGGGGTCTCTCAAGGTTTATACATTAGTTTAGCCCTCAACGCTGCCAGATGGTCAAAAACTAGAATGTGTCACAAATGTTACTGGTGCCCTTCACAAAATGACATTTTCAAATTAGTCTCCATTTCCCCCCATTTACTGTATGATGCTGCTTCTTGTATGTAGATAAAGGGTGATTCATTACTCCACAAACAGAGGAAAACAGATTTTGTTGAAATACATTAATAGGTTGCTCAGGTTTTCTTTTCTAGGCAAATGAATAAACATTTTCCTGACTGCTAGTTGGGTTTATTTCAAGTCACTCGCCCAATGTCCTGTTTCCAGTGTACCAGAAGAGAGAGGCAGACAGAAACTCCCCAGTTCCTTCCACAATAGGTGACAGAGCAGAGTGGCCTGCAGGCAGCAGAGGACCTGCCTGCACCCTCCTCCACCCCAGCTCCCTTGACATCGGAGTCTCTCCAAGGCTCAGTGCTGCTGAACAAGCACATGAGTAGAGCTCACTTTTTTTTCACTGTGAAGTTCAGTTTTAGAATCAACCTCAGATTATTTAGAGCTGAGTAGTCTTAGCTCTACTCCACAGTTTATTGTAATACCTTTTTTTAATGTTGTTTTTTGGGGGGTTATTTTGCTTCCCTTCCACTCTATTCCCACTGGTGCCATTGCTACCATCATCTTCCCCAAAACACTTCTCCATGCCAAGTGGGTCCTTTATGCTGACAAAACCAACTTTAATGCTGGTAACACACTTATTCCTGTCAGATTCCTTCATTTCCACTCAAGCCCCAGGTCCTAAAATGTTGAGGAAAGATCAGAGTCCGTTTGCTACCTCCTCCCCACATCCACCTCCTAGCTGGTAACCTCGGTGTTGATGAGAGCTGGACTTAATGCAGGCAGACACATTGTCAAGTTCTCCAAAATTTCAGCCCTCCAAAATGTAAAAAAGCTGTAACTCTGGGTAGGATTCTGTATACCTGGGTTGTTTTCTTTCTTCTAAAACACCATTATATGCTGTACGGTACGTGATGAAGCAAGAAATTCCTGAGCTTTCACTGTGTCTAGCTCATTGATTTTTAAGAGTCTGGGAGTTTGGAGCCTCTGGAAGCAGCTTGACACGTAATGTGAAACCTGCAAATCCTGCCAATTGCCATGGAAAGGTGAGAAAGGTGAAAAAAATCATTTTACGCTGTAGACTTTGGCTCATTTTTTGACACTAAGAAAACAACTTTTGCCAGCAAAAGCAAAACCTGCAGAGCGTGGGGTGGGGAACAGAAAGCCAAATAGATAGAGTTGCACTAGCTGCAGTCCCAGGACCAATCATGTGTGCCCTGTGTACACTGACCACCGCAGTGAGGGCAGCCAAATTTTCTCATGCAAGCCCCAATTGCTTCTCAAACCTCAGCAAGATTTTATTTGCAGAAGTCTTTGTGGCAAGAAGGTGAGAAGGGCTGTCAAAGCCTGACACGCCGCAAGGACAAGCGTGCCCCATTTCTGTGGTGTAGCTCAGGATGGTTTCATTCAGTTCAGCGTTAACCTAATATTTTCTTTAACAGCTATGTGATGGGCTGCTTCCCTTTCTGAAATTTCTCAAGCAAGATGCAATTGTGACTCTATAATCTTCCTGCTGACAACAGCCGTGTCATTCTTTAACCCCTACTTTCAGCATTATCCCAGTGTCAACCTTTGACTCCTACTGATAACAAACTGGTATCTTGCTGCAGCTTCGATGATCTTAAGGACACAGGTAGGACAGGGCTGTAAATAGTGATGAGATCTTTCATTAGACCAACAGGTATAGCTGGAAAAAAATTAGGCAAGCTTTTTGGTGCACAGGGAAACAAATGCATAAGTTGCACTAATAAACCAGCCCCCCTAAGGAACTCAAAGCACTACAGACACAAGTAAAGTGACTCAGCCATTTCTGTGTGATTTGCTCACCCCATCAAAATGCATGGAAATATTTGTCTCTTACTTCACCAGGACCAAATTTCAGCTGCCGTGCAGTGAAGTATAGCTCTATTTGCTGTGTCCCTGCAAGGCCAGGCAGAGAGGAGCAAGATAGCATCTCTTACTTGCAGGGTGACTCCTCTGGCAGCACACGAAGAGGGAAAAGGAACACCAGTTCCAAGGCAGTTTATCTTACTGCATCTAAGATGAAAAACAGGATACAAGAAGGGGAGAGGGAACTAGAAATCAAGATTCAAAAGCCAGGATGTTCTTAAGCCTGTACATTGAAATTCATTTGGAAAAGTAGCTAGCCATTATCAAAATCGTTCCTGGGTTTGTACAGTCACTTATGTCACTGAGTGTCCTGCATTCTCTGTATCTGTCTCCATTCTCTGTCTTATTTGCCACGTTCTTCCACATATCTGCTTTTAACAGCTTAAGATCTTCGGGGCAGGGCGTTCAATGGGTCTCACTGATACTTTTAGTTAGTTTCAGTAGCATCTTGCTCTGTCAAAATCCAACTGAAGCCAGCTAGGCTATTCCTGATGATATTCAGTAAAGCCAAATGACTGTGGAGCATTTAAGCACTGCTAAAGAACAAACAAGTGTAAGGAATAATATTATTTCTAAGAGAAAACCAATACTGCATATCCCTTAGTGCTGTCATCCTCAGCTAGGACTCCTGGATCTGTGCATGCCATGCCACCTAAAACATTCTTGTCCAGGAGCTTTGAGAAAACCCCTCTAAAAAATACTGCAGTTGCACATATGCCAGACCTGACCATTCATATGCTATCTCAAAATCCACTGAACGGATCATCTTGAGATAGCTTTTGTTTTCCTTCTTCAATAAGGGCAATAAATCAAGCTAAGTTAAAAATTTTATAGCTACAGCTGGTTTTGATATATGCAAATGCAACTTTTCAATCACAACATATGGGAAAAGCATATTTTTCCCTTCCCTCACATAACTCAAAACCAACTATCCTGATTTTTCTGAAGCTCTTCAGAAATAATTATCTTTGGGTGGAAGCTACAGACAGGAAATACAACCCAGTAGAAATTTGTTCAATTCGAAGACCACTGAGCAAATGAAGAAGATGGAATTGGAGATTTTAACTCCTGTTTGTTTGGTAGCAAGAACTGGAACCAGTAAATATTTATAAGATGCCTCAATTCCAAAATTATTATAATTTATTACCTGGGCTTCTCTCTAAAGGCGCTTACCTGAAAAAGTTGCAGTAGATCCATTGGAGTTTCATTATTTCTCTGGCTCCTCTGTTGCTCATTGTGCTTAAAGCCACTTTGTGATGTGATTTCTTTGTTGCAGACACAATTCAAAACCACATGAACTGAATTGCTTCCTGATGGAAGTGAGCTGTCATTATCTCATCATCTGCTTTGGAAGCATCACCACATAAGAGTGTCTGGGAGCACCAGTGGCAGGTGAGGATTTGAAGGCAGGCTGGGTAGCTGGGGAACCAGCTGCTGAAGTACTGGGGCTGTAAAAAAGCATAGGGACAGCAGACATCTGAAGATCACTTAAGTCCACAGCCTTTTTGCCTCCACTTTCTTATTATTTAATTATTCCAGGGTTGTTCTGGAGGATCAAGCCCTGCAGCAGCTAAACACAGTCACTTACAGGCAGACCAGTCCTGAATAAGCATGTTCTAGAACTTTATTCCTGAGAGCATCCTCTACAAATGAACCCTGGTGCCCTCCTGCTCCCACAGCACACCTGATGGTGCTCGCCAGAGAACCTCTCCTTCAGCAGCTTGCTTTATGAGGGGAAAATGTCCAGGATGAGCCTGTTGCTGTAATTATAATGGTGTGTTTTATCATGCCTTTGCAATCCAACTTAAATCCCTTCTTTGCTGTGCCAGAGAAAGTAGCCTTTTCTGGGAAAGCCTCCTGGCAACAATCAAAGGGCTGGGAGCAGGAGAGAAGGCAGCTGGTGAGAGTGCAATAAGAGAAGGGCAAGAGGTCGTTAAAACATCGGACACATTAAAAGATTAAGCAGATTAAGTAAAACACAGGAAAACCAATTCCTGCTCTGCTCCTTCAACTGCTTGTTTCAGGATTTCAGCTAATGGCTCAGGTGTCACTGAGGCACTCCCAGGAGTTATGGATCTCCAACCTCATCAAGGGAATGCCTTGGTGTCCACTTTAGACAAAGGGCCTTTATTTATCAAGAGAATTTAAATACTCGTGGGTGGGACTAGTGCACACACTGGATTTAGGCTTGAGAAGTGACTTGGAGTATCATGCCCACTGCCATGCTACAGAGACAGATGCCCAGGCCATGAGGAGCCAAGGGATGGAGCCAGCCCTGCGAGCACTCAGGTGAAGGCAGGGGCAGGGGCAGGAGGAGCTGCAGGCACCGGGGCAGAGATTCCCCGTCAGCCCTGGGGAACAGGGCAGGGCAGGGGAAAAGTGTGAGCAGGAAGATGCAGCAGAGAGGAGCTGACCACAGCCCTGTGCCACTCAGGATGGACAACGTAGAAGAGACAGGAGTGAAGGAGTGAGGCTGAGATTTAGGATGATTTACATCTTTGTTTCTCCCTATCCAACTCTATTTTAATTTGCCATACATTACATTAATTTTTCCCCAGTCAAGTCTGTTTTGCCCACAATGGTAATTGGTATGTTAACTGTGCTTTATCTCAACCCTTGAGCTTTTCCACCTTATTTTCTTCCCCTCATCCTGTTGAGGAGTGAAAGAGCAGCTGGATGAGCATCTGGCAGCCAGCCAGTGTCAGCCCAGCACACTGTCCCCAGCCAAAGGACTAAAGGCTTGTGCTGGACCCTAAACAGCTACAGTTGTCAATGCAAAGCAAGTGCTCACAAGGTTGTTGGTACAGTTTAGAGGATGAGCTGCATCTCTGGGTTCTTCTGAACATCTCGTTAAGTCTACTGCACAATCAAACTGGGGGATGCCTCTCCTGAAGCTGCCATTAGTGAATGGGTTCAAATGGAATCGAAACGCACGCACAAAGGTTACAGATAGTACTGCATGGTGTGTTCTGAAGGCAATTGCTGGCTCAGCACATGCTGAGCTGCTGGGAGGTGGACGTGAGAAGTACTGTCTAGCAGGGGGATGGCATGGGAGGGAGACTGCTCAGGACCTGGCTGCCCCTGCAGCCTGCCTTCAGCATCACTTGTCGGCCAGTGCCAGTGGCAGGCTGCTGAGCTAGATAGACCTTTGATCCTGCAGTTTTATAGCTGATCTTGCAGTCTGATATTGAACAGGAAGATTTTCTACAGCTTCTATATCCCTGCACTCAAAGCAACAGGGTTCAGTCCCTCTAAGGTGAGGTTTGGAATACTTACACTTCTCCCCCATCATAATGCAAGAGTTCCATTTGGGACCTAAAGTTCTAAAATAATATCTTCAGAAAAGAGCCATATTTGTTTCTTCTTCTCTGAACTGCAAAGCATATAAATTGAAGGATATATTGATCTCTTTCCATGCTGACTTTGGTAACTCAAGGACTGCTGCAGCCCTACCTCTTTATGCCTATATTAATGACAGCACAACCTACAGGCATGTGAGACTTTGCAGTGCTGTACAGGTACCTGTGCCAGCTTTCACTAGCTCCCCACCAGCTACCACCCTGTGCCTGCCTGTGGAGCACAGCTCCATGTCTGCAGGCAGCTGCCTGCTTGTGTCTGAAACGCTGCCACCACGACCTGCTCCTCAACACTCAGCTGCTCCTCACTCCTCAGCAGGACTGCCTGCTCAGGGGTGGGCTTCTGTGCTGCTGTCAGAGTGATCCCTGTTTGGCAGCTGGTTCCCATCTCCAGGACCTGAGTATTAGTCCCTTTCCTCTTTTTTCTTCTCAGCTTTGTAAATTATCATGGTTGGTACCAAGCAGTTGTGTCCTCCTGGCTGCTGTCTGACTATTGTTGAAGTAAGCCAGTGTTAAATTGTCCTTCTTTCCCCCCACATTATTTTTTCCTATTGCATGTCACATGAATGCCTACACATGACTCTGGCATCACAACCGTGCTTCCTGGTTTACCCCAAACCTGAGGAATTACCAACTTGCAAAGGAGCTGATCTGGAAGAGCTGCTGATGCTCAGATGGAGCAAACAGACTGCGTCTTCAGGGGGGTGGCAGCTTGCACATCCTCCTCCCCCACCACACACCCTGATGGTGCTGAAGTGCTGGTGCCAGGCAATGTATAGTCGGTTGCAGCTCACTACTACAGGGTGCAGAAAAAAACTCATCCCTTTTTTTACCTTTCTTTTTTTCCCATTTTCTTCGCTCCCTTTTAAGAAAGGGCAGATTTTTCCCCACAACATCTAGCTCTTCATGTAAGAGAACAGCTGTATTTACTTGACTTACGAGTATCTTTACTGACAGATTTATCCTTTGCATCATAAAATACCTATTTGGCCTTTAAAAAGTGCACTGACTGCTTCTTTGAAGCTTGCAGCAATAGGCCATGCTCATTTGAAAGACATATTATTACCCCAAAACTAAACATAATATTTTACAGATCCCAGCTACCCTGATTCTTTGTGCCTAAGGGCCTCCACACAAAAGGTGTCATTTGGAGCACACAGCAGAGAAAACTCGGTTATGTAGATATTACGTTTTCTGCTCCTTCTGTTCCAGAAGAGCTGTATTCACATCTCTCACCAGGAAGCTGCTGGGTTTTTCCTATCTGATGGGTAAGTCGGATCTGTGTATATGGTGTTGTTATTTTTGGCAGGCACATACTTCACATTCTTAGCATGAAGAAGGAGAGCTGTTGGTCAGTGGCATTAACTAGCCCCTCATGGTTTGGGGTTTTGCCACAAGCCAAGTCCTTGGGGAAAGCGTGCATCAGGGAGATGCATCGCAGGGCTGGGGGGAAAGCACCCAGGAGGTGCACGGTGCCCAGCAGCCCTGGGCAGAGAGGGATGCAGGCCATGGGCTGAGGGATGTGGGGAGGAAAGGGGAGGGTAGGATGAGGCTTGGGCAAAGGCAAGGCTTGGTTGAAGCTCTGTGCTGCCTGATGGCTGAATGCTTGGCCCCGGTGCCGGGGAGCTCTGTGGTCAATATTGTACCTGCCTTAACCCTGCACCCTGGTGCCACTAGAGTGACAGCCCCAGTGCAGCACGTGGGCACCACTGCCAGGAGAGCCTGCAGCCCCTGGCACGGGGAACACCGCCCACACACCCCCAGGATCCAGCAGGTTTCTGGCACAAGTCATTCGCAGACCATGGATCCCTACAGCACCAAAGGGAGGGAGTGGGGTCCAACACCCTTCGGCTCCAGGCCAGAGTTAGAGGAAGGCTGTTGCCAGTGAACTGCTTCTGCCTAATGAACTGCTCCTTTTCTCTGCAGCAGCAGATAAGAGCAATTAAACACTAGATAGCAGATTAATGATTGCTGAGAACTCGTGCTAGCTCATGGTGACAAATCTGTATAAATATTCACCACGGTGGTAGGCGAGGTGTTCAGGCAGTGATGTACCCTCCGTGTGGCAAATCATTCAACGATGACACAAAGAAAGAGCGTCTGGTGCTTGTCAGATTCATTAATGATGAAACTGGAAGAAAGACCAGCTTATGTACGTTACACTGCATTTGCCAAAGGTTGTTTAGGGCCCAGCTGCCACCCAGAAAACAAGGCAGGCTCTGGATGTAGAATTTCCACCTTGGGAGGACGCTCACTTTGATGGTTTGCAGCCATGAAATAGCAGCCTCTCTTAGAGCTGCCTTCAGTCTTTGTCATTGGATGAGGAGCATTAGGTGGTGGCACATTATACCCGTGACCTCTGGCTCTCACTTCCTTCTGTTTACCTCTTGCTTGCTATCCTTGGGGCCAGCAGCTGTACCAAGTGGATATGGGATCTGAGCCTATCTAAGAATGGCCACTAATAAAGAAACAAATTTTCTGCCACGTTCACAGAAGTGCTCACTAAGTTATCTTTCTGGTTATCGAAGTGCTCTGATATACAGCCCTAGTGGTGTTTGAGGTACCCAAAGTGCAAGACATTGCTTGTGCTACAAGCAATCGTGCTGTCTACAAGAAGCTCATGGGAAGCATGGATAAGTAATTTACTTGATTGCTATAAAATGGATAAAATCTTCAAAAATAATCCAAGGATTTCAGCTGAGTTGATGTCTGTAAAGTCGCTATAAAGTATATCAATGTCCTAGTGTGCAAGAGATGGATGGTCAGCACCCTCTGCCACACCAGCTGCTGGAACACCTCTCAGGACACGGGAGCCAAAATCCTGAATTGCTATTTATTTTAAGCAGAAACTTAACCAATGGCTCATCACCAATCACAGAAGACAGCTGGGTTTGAACCAATGTCACATCCACCTTCCAGACCATTTCATATGCTTGTATTCACATATCCACATCTATGTAACAGGGAGTTTAATTAGATTTATTTCTTAACATGCCAGCTACGTCCCACATCAAAGGCATTTAAGTCTTTGCAATATCCTCAATAGTTTCTGGATCTGACCTGTGATAAGTTCAAGCCTGAAAACAGACAGGCCTTGAATAGTAGCTGGTAATAAGTATTTGAAAAGATGATTGTGCCTCAGAATAAAGGCACAATGCCTCGTTAAATCCTCTAAAATGCATCTGTCACCATAGTGTTTAAGCTCTGATCTGCACCCTCCCCTTACCCACCCTCCCATTTGCACTAATTAGTGCAGGATGAGCTGCTGCCTAAAAATTAAGAATTCTGGAATATTTGATTGATTTTCATTCCTGTAAAAACCATGGCAATAGTAGAGACTGTGCAAGCATGATTCATATAGACACTGCAGTTACAGTGCCCCCCAGGTTAGGGAGATTGGAGGCAGGTGGCAGCCCTGCCAGGGTTGGGGGGCCAGTTGGCACCAATCCAAGCCAACCCCATCTTGCCCTCATCCTGCTCTCCATCTGCCACAGATCATACTGTCCTCACAGAGCAGGTGGGCATTCGGACAACTATGAAACAAGGATAAGTGTAGGGTCCCTGCACCTGGGGAGGAATAGCACCAAGCTCCAGCACAGGTTAGGGGCTGGCCTGCTGGAAAGCAGCTCCATGGAGAAGCACTTTGGGGTCCTGGTGGACAATAAGTTATCCATGGGACAGCAATGTGNAGGGATTAATTAGTTAAACAATAATGGTCTCCTGGATACACAAGGTGTTTCAATGCTTGGTAATTTCTTAAACCCTGCTCTTTAGGATGCAGAAGTTGCCAAGGCTTATGAAGTTTTACCCTTAAAAGTAACTTCATGTGTAATTGTGCTTATTGCACCCCAGCGACTCCCTCTTAAATGTGCTCAGCTGGTACTTAAAGATGTGAGCTCTTTTCCACTCATCAGTTCCAAAAATTTACCTTGGATTCCTGCTTTGTCATCCGTAACCTGTTACAAAGGCTCTGCTGGTTGCGTCGTTACTGGGAGCCTTCTCTGGGAGCACAGGGCACATAAAGCACCACGGCCCCTCAAGGGCTGCTCGGAGCCCCCTCCCAGCAGTCGCAGAGGGCCCTTTGTGCCTGTCTCTTTGACAGAAAAAGTCCCCACGTTCCTTTCTGCCTGATGCTTTCCTGCTGTGCATCCTCAGCCTACTGTGTCTGTCACACTCCAGCACTTATTTGGGATCTGCAGTAATTATGTCACTGAGGGGAGCAGCCCCCAACTCGAGTGGGCCGGGAGGTACTGGGCATACCTGGGTGAGCACAGGAGAGGAGGTGCCTCCCTCCCATGCCCTCTCAGCCCCATTCCATCCTCATTTCGAGCAGGGTGAATAGACCCCCAGACCCTGTTGTTGACAGAACCAGGAGCAGAGGCAACAACAGACATGTTTCACAAGTCACTCTGCAGCGTAGAGAGCTGAGCAGCTGCTCAGCTTCTCAGGGAGCTGGGAGCAGGAGCGTTCAGAGAGGTGGGCATCACAGAAATGCCTCACAGATTGGGCTTGTTCCTGCATTTGCTGTGGCATTTGGTTCGTGCTCACTGCAGACCTAACCTCAACAAAGTCAATGGAGCAGAGAATCTGGCTATTTTATTTCGTTTAAATTCTTGTCAGGCTTTTTTGCTTGCCTCCTGGATTTCCCCTCTCCCTTTGCTGGGACAGCTGCTTAGCTGGGCTGACAGGGAATGGGGCTAAGAGGGCAGGCCCAATTAACTGCGCTGTGATCAGTTCTTCTGTCTTAAAATCCCACATGCTTCCAAATTAATTTAGAATAGATTCAATCATAGTCATTTACAAGGTCTGCTGCTGGGCACCGCAAGGAGCAATTTGCTGGTGGGATTCTCATTCCTTGCAATGGCAAACTGCATAAATTCACTATGCCATTTTCCACGGGAATAGGAAAAAGCTGGAATTTAGACTCGATGTGGCTAAATGCCACAAAGCAAAGCCATTCAAAGCTCAGGGTGTCCTCTCTCCTTTTTGCCTTGTTACACCAGTGTCCTCAATAAATCTAGGGCTGAATGTCCACTTGTGCTGATTGCAGATGCCTTGTGCTTTGACTGTGAAAGAGAAGTGTACTCTTCAAACCTTTAGGAAGCAATGCTTGCTTCTCTGTGACCTGCTCTAAGTATCACTCCTCCTCTGCCATGCCCAGCCAAGTCGATCAGCTTGAACCTGTCCTGTGATATGATCAATAGAAATAGCTACCTTGTGAAATTGTGTGACCTCCTCACCAAAACCATTACTGTTCTATTTTCCTGCTGCCTTCTGTTCCTTCAGGGTCTTTCAGCATGTGATTTCAAGAGTAAACGATATGTTTGCTGTTTTTCTCTTTTGGTTTTGACCTAATTGATGGCAAAGCTCTATTTCGGGATATGGAATTTCTCTGGACATCAGTGAGCAAGAAACAGATACACTGGAATTGTCTTTTCAGTTTAATTATTATAATCTAATTTCTGGGGTTTTTATCTGCCACATAGCTTCACAAATAAGGAAATATATTTTACCTTTTATTAAGCAGAGAGTTTGTTAAGCAGTCTCAGGTAAGGCCAGTTCCACTACTGCAAGGAACGAGTTCTTCCCTCCTGCTCCTGACTCCTTACTTCACACTCTGAGGTATCAATGGGCTGCAGTCGGTGACATGAAGGCTGTCCTGGTGGCAATGCTGTAGGTCCTCTCTGGAGGTTGATGTGCACACAGAGTCATCATTGCCCCAGGTGGATGGACATGCAGAGATGGACAGTGAAACCAGGCTCATCAGGTTTAGGGCTTCTCTCTTACAAGCTCTAATGACTTCAAAGAATTTGCATCCACTTGGCTAAAAAAATGGCTAAGGGTGACTGAATGAATGTTAATGAGGCAACTCCTCATCCTGTATTTCTTTATCTGAGGAGCAGTTTATAAATTCAAGGTAAGTGTAGCTCTCCACCAGCTTTGCACAGTTCTACTCTCTCAGGGTGAATAAATTTTTTTGATGGGTGAGTTAAAACATCATTATTTTTTTCATTATCATTGTCATCAGTATAAATGGCAGAGGTGTAGGGGTTTTGCCCAAGCTTTTAAATTTTCATGACAATTTTACTAAGCTATTTTATACATTATTAAGCACACTTGTGATTTGTTTCAACCTATACCTTAATGGGATGTTTTAAGAGAGCGTTCCCAGAAGAGGGCAAAGGGAGCCTGTACATAAGGGACAGCCTTGGGCTTCTCTGATGATGGTTGCCACCACTGAGGCCCACAGACAGCCATGGCCTAGCTGCCTGAGAACACATTTTTTCTTTCACTGCGGTTTTCTTTTGATCTTGTTTTGAACATCTCAGCCTAAGGGATTAACGGTGTTGATCGTTCCGGAGAACCAGGGCACCTGTTTGGCTAAGGCTCAGAAGCAATGAATGGCTTTGTGAAAGCTGGAGGTCAATGCTTGTACTTATTTTTTGAACAAGACTTTTCAAAAGGTTTTACAGGCAGCTGCTTTTTGTAAACCATTGGAAAAGAGCAGGAGCACCAGGATTCCAGCAGAACTCACATGGCAGCATTTGACTGTGGGGAGAGATGAACGGGGCCCTACTCCTGTGTGAAAGTCTGTTTTCATGGCAGCACATTGCCCATCTTTCTTGGTAAGTACTGATTGGTATTTATATGCAATAATTAATAATATGCAATAAAATTTGCCTGACCACGTGCTGAGCTGTGCCGGTGTCTGTTGTCAGTCTATACCAGCTACAGGTCTGCCTCTCACGACTGATCCAGCCACACTTCCCAAGTGCTGGGTTAGTGCTAAGTCTATAAGGAATGCTCATGGAGCTTTGCAGGTGTCTATCTAGTTTTTTTCTTGAATGCAAAGGAAACACTCTGCCAAAAAATTTAGATTTCTGCTTTCCAAAATTTGTCCCCCATAATAATTTTTTTTTTTTCCTTTTAACTATTAACATGAACAAAGTGTCATAATGCATGTACCAATTACTGCTCCCTTCCCCTCTTGGCAGCCCTCAGTTCTCACGTAAAGGACCAAATCCTGAGCACCTTTCACAGCTGAAGTCAACGGGAGTTTTTCCTGCCAAAAAATCTTTCTGAAATGTTCGGGGACTTCAGGATTAGATCTGAGAATCATTCTGAGGGCAGGATAATGCACCACGCTAGAGGCAGATACTGGCCTCCTAGTCTAGCTGGATGTGTTTTCAGTCTAAATTCAGAAGCTTCCCCTTACTCGCCCCAAGGACTGTTTAATTTCCACCACATTTCTCTTTCCTTCCCTGTGTACTTTTGTACTAGGCCCTCAACATGGGGGTTACTCTTTCTTTACAAAAGTGCCAGTTATCTATTGGGCTATTCCCCTCCCCTTCACCTCAATAATTTCTTGTTTTTCTGATAAGAGATTTCAGGCAGAAAGGTTTTTTCCTCTTCTTTGATGCTGCACACTACGGTGTGTCCGCCAGGCCCTTCAGATCTAAAGCACACCATTAGAAAAACCTAACACTCCATATCCCAAATGGGTCACTTCCCAAGTCTAGTGCTGAAATCCTTTTAGCTAATACTGTTCAGGTGACTTAGTACTAAATTATATTTTAGAAAGATATGGTCTGCCCTTTACTTTTTCATGGGGCTACCATTCAGTCAATTTTAAAGCTGTAATTCTTTTTCAGGGTTGCCATGGAAACAAGTTCGTGTTCCACTGCTGCCTTGTGAAAATGAGGAGAGTGCTCATACATCATTTTACTGCTCCTGGGCTGTTACGCAGTGTTGCTGTTCTGGGCTTCTCCTCTCCAGCGCACGCGTGAGCAGGGGCAGAGCCTTGTGCTGGTTTAGCTCTTCTAGCACCAGGAGTCAATCAGTTCACCCGAAGTCGTATCTGGAGTGTGAATGCTCTGTTCAGTTCTTGCTCCTGCCGCCGTTAGCACCGATTTAATAGATGCTCCAGTCTGGAGATTCTCGGCCTGGGGAGAACAGCTGTCCTGGAACCTGGGTTTGTAGCTTGTAGTGGAAGGCCAGCACTTCACGTCAAGGTTACACCTGTGATGGAGGGGTTAATACCTGATTCCTGGGAGGTATAAATACACCTCACAGGTAGCTACAAGCATGTCAGCAGAAGATAGACTATGGGCCATGGTGGTAAATAACCTGCTGACCTAGTTGGCCATTATAGCAGTAGCTCAGAGAGTAATCAAAGTTATTAGTCTTTTGCTAACCTTTCAAAATTGCTCTGACTGTGCTTTGAATAAAAAGCTTTCCCAAAGCCAAAACACAACAAAGGAAACCCCTCGGGTATCTCCACTGCCTGTCTTTGTGAGTACTAGACATATTTGTGATCTGCATATGCATTTTAGAAAGGTACCCCTAAATAAATGTGTCAATAGTGTTAAATGTCTAAGCCTGTTATTCCATTCATGTTCTTATACGCTGCCTAACACCACAGCATTTAAATACTTTAAGGGCTGACTTTAAGTAAGGTGGTTACTTTAAGTGAGGTGGTAAACACTCATCACGTCATACTTAATTTATTTTTATGTTTTTCTCAGAAAAAAATAGACAGGGGAATATTTTTTAAATTTCTTTCTTATAGTTATATTACTGTAAATTTTTGGTGGTGAAGGCAGGGTCAAAAAAAGACTGTTGTTGCTTTAAGAATTCATGCTACAGATGTGAGATTTCGTGAAGACCAGTCTTTTCTCAGCATCCAAGAAAATACTTCAATAAAGTCTTTCTATGTGTTGCTGGAACACTGTTACCATTAAATATCATACAAAATTGTTTGGGCTGCAGTTGTGGTGTTACTCTTCTACTAGTGCTGCTTAGGACTGTGATTGCACAGGGTTATTTGTAGGGAAAGGTCTCACATTTAAAGAGGGAGCTTCAAAGCACCATTGTACACAGCCATCAAATGCAGGCAAAGGAGGCTCTTCCCTGTGCCTCTCAGGTGGAGTCCTGTCCAGGATTTTATCCTAGCATCTTATCATTAAGGTGATGGCTTTCACTGCCTTGATGAATGTTGATCAGATGTGAGGCATCCCTGCTAAAATCTGCTTTAGCAAGAGTACTCTCACTGCCTGTGCAAAGAAAGCAGTTAAGTCCTGCCAGGCATGCTGCAAAAGCAGGACCTGTGTGTGCTAGAGCACAGCAGCAAAGCTCTGCCCAGTGGGCATGTGGCTCAGATGAGGACACTGCTCCTTCTTCTTTTCTGTTTGATTTTTTATGTCCCTTGGCTCTGTATCTTGCATGTTGTAACATACAGAGAACTGGGGTCAAGGAAATTTTTCTCCTGGAAAACATTCTTTTGAGTTCAGTCATGTCTTCCTTGCCTAACATCTCTTAGGGCTTTTTCAGCAAGAGATGTGTGCTATAGCTGTGCCTGAGCAACCTGCCTACCCTTTACCATCAGGGGTGTTATTCAGTCAGACAGCTTTGCCAGGCAGTGGGAAGTTACACCCTTACACCAACCAGGTTTGGAGCAGTTTCACTCCCTTAGATACAGCCACCAACACCCACACCACTGCTCTCCTGCCAGCAGCTGGATGAAAGCCCACTGCCAGTATCTGCTGCCCTGCCTGCAGCACACAACCAGTGGTTACTTCCCCTGCAGTCTCGGTCATGAGCTCTTGGAGAAGGAATGACAGTTTCAGGTTAAGAAGTGGGCCTGAATGTCATGGTTATTTCTCTTTTCTGAACATCTTCCTCCAGTTTTGGTGCCATCAATCGCCACGATTCCTCAGTGTTCACAGACACTGCAGACAGGAGGGAGGCACAGGGTCAGATACTTCACTGAAGTATTTTGCCTCAGTTCCTTATCTGTCCAACAAGATGCTGCAAAGGACTACTGGGAATGCACATTGACTTACAAAACACAAGATGCTACCCACTTGAAAATTGCTGCTCTTCAGTATTATCAGATCCTAAATATACCCAAAATGCTTCTCCCTTATGCCATGTACAACACCAAGACTCCTCAGATACTGTGGACTGTACGTTTGGTAAATGATGTTGGAGCTTGTGTAAGGTGAACAGGCTGATGACCACATCATATAGACCCTGTGGTGGTAGATTTTGCTAAATGGTTTCGTGTTGTCCAGGCAAGTCTTGGCCCCAAGAAGGCTGCACACAAAACATCAGAAAAGCTTGGAACAGGCACTGCTGGGCCATCCAAGCTGCAAAATGATGCTTGCCTGCTTCTAGGAGTAAACTTGACCCTTACAGAAAGTGACTACCTTCATTTTATGATCGTAATGCACTAATAGCAACTTTTGGTATAACCTGCAGGGCTGGAAATAATGAGGAAACTGAATACAATACTCCCAGGGCATGGGCTTAAAGTGATAACTATTCAAGCGTAGCCTTTGACTAATGCAGTTGCTCTTGCACATCAAATAATGTCAGAAATGCCACACTTCATAAGAAAGGGCTATAAAACTTCATTGTGATCCTTCAGCCCAGAAATCCACGCTTAAAGGACTAAAAAGTGTTTAAATCGCCTGCATTGCGCACAGAGAAATGGACACAGGAATGAAAGATATTCCAGGTCACCTGCATTCCATTAAAAACGTGTTCTCCCTGGTCAGTGTTTTTACAGTGCCATGTCCACACACATTGCTTTTTTTTTTATCGCTACAGTTTTGATTCTGCACTATTATATTAGCGAGATAAGGCTACTGGAGGGCAGCCAGTAGTGTGATACTTAGAGAACAGCATGGATGCCTCTTAAAGCATCTGAATCTTTCACTCCAAGCATGCCATCTTGCAGCAGTGAGTCTGATCCATCATGGCTTTAGCCATGTTGGCAGGCAGAAGACCAACAGCTGAGGAAATGCAAACACGAGCACTTTCTGCTCAGCAAAGGAATAGGACAGCATAACGAGCCCACAGTGCTGACTCTTCTGAGGGGAAGAACCTGCTCTCTGGCACAGTTCCTATGGTAATGACATTGTAACAAAAACAGTCAAAGGAAGAAAAGTCCATCCCAAGCATGGGCACAAGTAGTGTGTGTATATTGTCCTGGTGTTTGAGCATCCAGCACAAAGTCCCAGCTGCAATTTGCCACAGACTTACAGACACCACTGCAGCTCTGACCTGTGGCAGCTGACTGAGACAGGTGCTCTGGAGGGCACGTTGGCCAGGCACTGAGTTTAACAAGATGTTACAGCCTCTATTCTAGGCAAACGGCATTGAATTCACTTAGACTGCAAGGTGATGGGGTTTTATCTTGCAGTCCTTGCTCTGCACAAAGCACCTCCCGTGTCCATACAGCACATGGGACCTCAGCCCAGGTGAACTCTGCTGTAAGAAGTAAAAACCAATCCTCCCTTGAGACTGTATATATTCACTTTGATGTTTTTTTCAGAACTAAGGTAGCACTTTCCAAAATGCCACGCTTGCCCAGCAGTTGCACCGCACCTTAAATATCCAGTTTTCTCCACAGATGAAATGGGCAAGTTCTTGTCCTGCCTTAACACCTGGCCTTTGACTTCTTAGTGCCTTTCGTCCTGTTCTCCATCCCCAGCAGTCGTGGCCAAATGTTAGTTATTCACAGTGGACCTCCAAGGGTGTTTTGGAGTCACTTTAAAAACTTTGTACAACCCCAGCTCTTTGCTTTTGCCCACAGGTTCTGGTCTACTGCAAGCAATCCTTAGCTTCTTCTTCCCCCCCCATAGGTAAACACAGTTTGTGTTAGTTCAGGCTCCTGCAATCACCAGTAAACCCCAAATCACTGTTGCTGAAAGACTTCATCTGATGGAGATGGCCCCGTCTTGCTGCTATTTGAAGAAACAGGACCTCACCCACCACCCCCTCAGTGTCTGCTGCTGTTGAGTGCCCAGGGCAGAGCTGGTCCCTGGACCCTGCTGTAATGAGGCCCAGTTCTGTCCTTCAGAGGCTTTTGCCAGCCCCAGGCCATCCCAAGGGAATGTTCTGGTGCTGCAGGACTCATGGCACAGAGACAGTTTTGTGGCCTGATGTGCTTTCATTTGGGGCATTTGTTCTAAGTATAAACAAAACTTGAAAAAAACTCCACTGATGTGTGTGGGTTATCTTTTTTTTTTTTAACAAAATAAAAGCCTGTTCCAATGTTTGGATTTCTAGAAAACTTTTATGAGCTACTTGTGCCAAAAATAAGCATTCCATAAGAGTGATTTCTAAAGGGAAAAAAAAGAAAATAAAGCCATTTTAGAATCCAATGATATCATTTTCCTGATGGTCAGATAGAACTTCCTGTTGCCCCTTGTCCTGTCACTGGGCACCACTGAAATGAGTCTGGCCCCATCCTCTTCACCCCCAGCCTTTAGCTATTGATCAGCATTGAGAAGAACCCCTCTCAGGCTGCTGTTTTCCAGCTAACAGCACCAGGGCTCTCAGCCTTTCCTTGGCACAGAGATGCTCCAGTCCATCAGTAGTGAAGGAAGTAAAATCACTGCAGTGATGTCTTTCAAAGGGCTCTTCTCTGAACCTTGACCATGGTCAGGACAGTGTCTAAACTTCATGCTTGTCCAGCATTTGCTGGAGTTTACCTGAGACCATTGCTACAGAAACAGTGCTCTCTGCATCAGAAGATATATAGACATAGAAAGTGTATATTTATAAACTTTGTAATGTTTTCCAAGCAAAATAAAAACAAATACTCCATAAGAGCTCAAACCAGCCATTTCATTTCACATTTTCTCTTTAGGGTAGTGGGCTAAACCCATCTCCCTGGTCACATCCTGTGTACTGATGCACTTTTTCATCTCAAGTGCTGCTAAGCTACAAATAAGGGTCTTGAAACATCTACCTTTCAAACACTGTTTTTTATTATTGCTGGTTTCTTGTATTATTGTTGTTGTCTTGGCATGTACGAGGTATCATCACGGAGCAGGGTCCCACTGGGGACAATTGCTTTGC
This sequence comes from Chloroceryle aenea, assembly GCA_013399075.1. Taxonomy (NCBI): domain Eukaryota; kingdom Metazoa; phylum Chordata; class Aves; order Coraciiformes; family Cerylidae; genus Chloroceryle; species Chloroceryle aenea. The sequence goes on from VWZY01010114.1 coordinate 1,059,140, forward strand.
AAGCACAGCTAGTGCTATAACCAGTGTGACTCAGGTGTTGCATTTCCAAGCTGGCATAAAACTGCCACCAAGAATGTAGAGTCAGCATAGTGAAGAGAAAAAGAATGAGAGAGAAATCTAAACCTTTAATCTCAAAGGCCTGTGTTATGCAATATTAACTCTTAAAAACTCAGTAAGGGAAAAACCATTAGGAAAATGATTGACTAGAAGGCTGCAGCCAGGGAAACTTTCAAAGCATCCAGCCTGGGCCAGTGACTGGAAAAATAATACCTGTATGTACTACAAAACAAAAGCTATGCAGTAGAAAACATCTTTATTTGCCATGTGGCTTTTTTTCCACTGGCTCTTCTTGTATACCATCGAATATGTATAGTGCTGTAAAAAATCAGAGTGCACCTATACAGGCATGAAAATGTCTCATTTTACGAAAAAAATAATCATTCCAGACTGTTTCTGGACTGAGTGCAGTCATTAAGCATTATACACTGATAGCTTATTGTTCACTTAAGTGATAATTTTACTTCCAATTATATCTGGGTAATGAATAAAGACAGTTAAGACTTTAACCTATTTTCAGAAACTAGAGTTCTATCAACACGCAGTTATTTATGCTAATGAAAATAATGATCTTTTTATAGTGCTTGTCACTGAAATGGAATGATGTCCTGCCAACAGTGCATGTTTGCCAGTGGCTACAAATTAATCAGCTAAACTGGAGTGGTAATTGGAGTAGAGACAAGTCAAGGGGCAGCAAGGCCAGCTCTGGCAGAAAAGCTTTTGAAGATGAATACCCTGTTCAGCACACAAAACAAAAGAACTTGTTTATATAATGCTGTTGTTTAATTAAATCTAAGCAGCTGTTTCATCAAGAGGTCTCTGCAGATAAATGAGGAAGGTGATGGGCAGGGGAATCAAAATGTGATGATGATTGTGTTATACTGGATTACACTGCACATTCACCTCACACCTGCCTAATGAAATTATTTCATAGAACTCCAGAGTATAAACTGCAGACAGACACCTGGGCATAACCCCTGGCACTGGATACACACAAGGACCACACTTGGAGCTCTTGGCTACAGAGCTCAGTGTTTAACTGAGCACATACAAGGCTCTACCTGGGTGGTCCACATGTGACTGCCCATGACAAATGTCTCTGACATCCTCAGTATCCTCCCTTGCTTTCTCTGGGCTCCCTGTTTTAAACTGTAGGGCTGAAACATGGCAAGTGCTGGTACCTCGCTTTGCTCAAACAGCTTTTTTTTCATTTTATTTTATATTCTTTTTTTTTCACCTTAACTTCTTGCCACTTCTCTGCTGAGGGTGTTTATTTTACCTTGTAGGCACAACTAGTAATTGCTTTGAGCAAGACCTGTAACTAAGCAGTGGTCTGTGCTGGACGTTCCTTTCCCATCAGGGGTGAATTCCTCCTGACAACTGCAGCACCATGGCAGGGAGAAGCTTTCAGTGAATCCTGATGCTGCAGAAGAGGGATGTGTGAAACCTCCTAAAGTTTGTGCTCCATGTGTGGAAAACTTCTCTGTTCTCCTTTGCTCTGATCCATTCTTGTTTCCTGCCCCTCATATCACCCTGATCTTGTACCAAGAACTAAAACAATTATATGGGAGGGGGGGGAGGAGGGGTTGTCCTTTAGCTGAGGGCTCAGAAACTGTGGTTGGTTGGGCAGGAATGAGCAGCCACGGATAGAAGCCTGGAAATGTCATAGGACTAGTAGGAAATGGATAATTATTCATGCATATGACATTTTAAAACACACTTTTAACCTCTACAGTTGCAAAGAAGAATTTGGGAAACATGACACTAGGCTACTGGAAGGACTCAGAAACCATAAGGCTGTAACAAAATATGCCAAACTTTCACCTTCCCTTAGCATCCCATGATTTTCTGCATTGACTTTGTGTTAACACAAAATTCAGACTTTTGCCCACAAAGGAGTTCAGGATCTGATGCTGAAGGCTTCCCTTGTGTTTCAGTCCAGTTTCTGCCTCTGAGAGCTCATTGGTATCTGCCTTGAGACACATGGGTAGTGAGGAGCTTTGCTGACACAGTGGTCCTTGTGGGGTAGCTTACAAATGAATATTTTGACAGCACTTTTCATAGGCCCATTAGTAAAAAAGGCACATTTTGTTGCAGTGTCTGGTTTTGAAATGATGAGATCCTTAAGTATTTTTGCAATATAAGTAATAATAATTAAAACCTGGCACTGATTGAAAAAGTTTTCACAATGGTTTTAATTTCATCCAGAAAATGATATTTCATTACAGCCAAAGCACATTATGGGAGTATTTCTTCTGGGCTTCCTTCTTTTATTTTTTTCAGACTCAAAGAGCATTTTCTCAGTGATAGCTTTTTGCTTAAAGATGAAAAATAAATTTCCAAATTTTAATTTCCAGCCAAATGTATTACAAGCAATTCACCTACTGAGAATCCTTTAGCCATTTTGCTTTACCAAAGACAAAAAATCTTACCTGATGAGAAACTTACCCTGTCACAGACTCAACAGGATCTGTGTTTGTCATTCATTCCTATTTAAGAACTTCCTACAGACCTTATAAGAGCTGCTGCTGTTGTGCGTTGTTAAAGGCAGAGACCACACCACGAGTCAGTCCCTTCTCCCATCTTTCTTTCTTTAATAGGTCAACAATTTTGATCTGTGCTGGATGGGAACAAGACAGGAACAAGGAGCTTATAATGTTATTTAAAGAATGTTTAACACGCAATTGCCAAGTTCATCAGGAATCATCAGGTGTCTTCATGCTGTTAGAACCCAAATCCTATTTCTCTCGCCATACCACAACACCTCCAGTGCAGGAGGGTGTTTTGTGATCCTTGAATCCAGCCTTTCCTCAGCATCTCGGGCTGGAGGCCGACAGGCATCCCGCAGCCCCGTGCTCGGTCACTGCAGGTGTTGTCCTTTGTGGCAGTGAAGGTGAACTTCTGGAGGATCAGGCCTTATTTGAGTAAAGCAGTGTACCGTATCCTATTAAACTGGCACCCCTGACTGCTTCTGTGAGCTTGGCCCTGTGGAGTTTTCAATAAAATGTGAGTAATTATTTTATAAAGTGTGTAAAGAGCTTATTCAAGGCACATGCTCATTAAGCTCTTTCAGTCGTTATTAACATCAACCCCTAAAGGACAACAATGGTAATAATGTGATACAGGGCTGAAAACTGTGGCATTTAATAAGAGAGCACAGTGGAGTGATTTGAAAGCACTAAGCCTCTCTCCCAGCCTTCTGCAAGGGCCTGGAGAATGTGAACGCTCGGAATTGGCTAATGAGTCTTGTATTACACTTGGACTCATCTGGAAGCTTGTTATTTAATTGGAATGAATCTAGCATTCCGGATAGATTTTATGGAGATACACGAGAATAAGTAGTCGTTCCAGATCAAAATGAAGAGTTGGGGTGAAAGAGACTGTCTGTTTCAAACAGCAGGATAAGCCACCACTACACAAGAGGCCTCTGGTGGCCCTGCAGCTGCAGAGGGGCTGGGGAGCAGCTCTGTATAAGCATCGTATGGGAAGGTTTAGCCCAGTGGATTCAGCAGGGAGCTGGAAGGGTGATGACATGTGGAGCACTGATGTGCCTCTGTTTGTTGTTCATCACAGTGGGAGAACAGGTCAGATTTAACAGGCTGTTCAAGACTTGCACTGCAGCAACTGGGACCAGATTCAGTCCTTTAGGCTCCTGCATCACAGCTCAGTTTTGCCACAGCTGGCCCTCGTGAGCTGTCAGAGACCAGTATGAGGTCCTGGACCTCTTCCTTCTTCCATTTTGGAATTGCAGCTCCTCAGCTCGGTCTCCTCTGTCCTTCCAGCAAAGCACTGGGGCTGTAATACCCTGTAGATCATCCTGTTCTTCACCCACATCACGATCCACTGCACTCGGAAAAAGTAGGGCAATACTTCCCTGACCCAGAATCTGTGAACAGTAAGGCTCTCTGAAGGCTTACCAATGAATTGTGTACTTCAGAGGAAAAGCAAAACACACACACACGTTTATTCGCTTGCAGTCCTGCAACCAGAGCAGCCCATCACAGCACACAGAGCCAGGGCCCCACTGCCCTTCACCTCTGCCCTCTCCACAGCTGCAGTAGGCACGCCTGGCAGCCCCAAAGCCTGGCTGCCTCTGGGGGAACAGGAATGGCACAGGAATATGCACAACCTGGGCTTCCTCACTTGCCAAATACACCTGGCAGATTCAACAAGCATCCAAGTCCCCACCTTGCCCAGCTGCTCAAAGGACAGGCCCTGTGTGAACAGGTTCAGTTAGCTCAGTGACACCTCCAGAAAACTGCCTCCTGCTCTGTCTGTATAAGGATCAATCTCCAAGCCCACTGGGATGCTGTGTACAATGAGAGATAACTGGCCACCATCCACATCTGCACCTCAGCTTTACCCATTACATGAAAAGCAGAGGCCAGGGGACAGAGCTCATTCTGAAAGGACAGCAGTCTGGGTACTGCAAGTTTAACAAAAGTCTGGAAAATCTTTATGCAAAGATGAGGAAGGAACAGGGGAGGCAGAGGAGGCTCTAGAGCACTGCTTGACAGCTGCTAGCTAAGCCAGAGGGGAACATGCAAACCCACCCAGGTTCTACTGCCATGGTGCTGTCCTCCCTGCCCAGCACCTCCAGCATGACCTGAGAGACACGCAGCCACCATCACCTGCAGTGACAGAGCTCAGCACTCAGCTGGCCTTGCTCAGTTGTCCTCACCCACTGCGCCCTTCTCTCCCACCAGGATCAGCAGCAAAGCTCCTCCTGGACACTGTAAAGACTTGGTGGCTGCTAAGGAGCATGGAGCCCTGAAGTAAGGGGATGGACTAATATCAGAGGTGGGAAGCTCTAGCAGTGTTGAGAAACCTTTTCCACATGATTGACAGGTTTCATCCCCCCAGGCCTGCTGGAGCACATATGGAAAAGCAGCTCTATTTCCCCAGCTGCCTCATCTCACTCCCCAGCCTCAACTTCCCACCCAGTACAGGCTCTGCACAAAAGCCACTGATCAAGTTAAAAAGCCATCTTGCAGTGCCAGAGGAGGGGCTGGCAAGAATCATGGAAAGAAGATTAAGTTCAGCAATGGGAAGGACAATTAAACGAGGGTTAGGAACCGAGCTGATGGGTCTCTACCCATTTGGCTGCTCCAAGGTTAGCTTCTCTTTTTCTGTTTCCTTCGGTGGATCTTTAATATCCTCCTTCCTCTCTGATACAAATCATTGATTCCTGCTTGGGTACTCGGCTCCTGTAAGATTTTTAGAGCAGAGCTGAAGGCTACAAGGTTACTGAACAACAAGCAGAACCTGCTTTATTGCCAAGCATTTAATATCCTGTTTCCAGCAGCAGAGGCTTAGAGGAGAAGTATGGCATGATCCTTCTCCCAGCATATCCACTGTGCCTCTAGCATAAAGGTGAGGAGAGGGGGTGGGTTCAGAGCCATTAGGTAGACATCCTTCTCATATTAGTCCCTTTTTCAAATAAATCTGCACCTGAAAAGCCATTCACAGTCAAACAAGACCCAAACTGTTTGCACAGTTATGCCGGTCACCCCCAGTCTCACCACTTGCTCATTTCTTGTGTTCAGTGCTGGGCAGTAAGTGCAATGGGACAGAGAACGAGTCTCAGAGTTAGCCACAAATGCCTACAATTTTGGAGTTTATAAATATTTTGTGTGAAACAAGGGCTGGGTTTTTTTGGTTTGTGCTTTGGGTGTTTGGGGTTTTTTTTTTCAACAACTGATATTGGTTTTCTAGCTTTGGCTTATATTTATTATTAAGCACTTAAGATGAATTTTTTTTCTTATAGAAATTACTCCTTGTCATCTGAAAACATTCCATCTAGCTTTCAGGAAGGTCTTGAGATCTTCAAAACATAGGACATACTCTCCAAACATCATTTTAATCTTTTTACTTCCAGGACACATGCAGGTTTGCAATATGGAAAGCTGTGCCCGTTGAGTACTCACCACAGCCTGCCAGGAGCTTCACATGGCATGCCACCATTTCTACAAGACTCATTGTGATCATCATGGTTTAGGACAGGGGTTTGTAAGGGTCTGAGTGACAAGCTGCCTTTGTTAGAGAGCATATAGCCTGAGGAATAAACATTTAAAGACGACTGTGGAGCAGATTTTGTGATACCAGGAGTTTGCAGCAGCTCCTGGTCCCGATAGCTCATTTTATGGTGTGATGCCTCTCAGGACACTCCTCTGCTGCTTGCTGGTGCCAAAGTAGCACAGATGCACCTTCCACCCTTCACATGCTGAAATTCCCTGTGGTGTTCTCCTCCCTGCACCCAGGTGCCTCCCCGCAGTCCCCGGGGCAGCTGGAGCCCCTGGCCCCAGCCAGGGTCCCGCTCCCAGCCACGTGGCCAGGCTGGCACTGTCCCCATCACCGCCTGCACATGGCTCTGGGACACCTCACTTCTCAGAAGTCCACAGCCTTGTGCTTGTCATAATCATCCCCCAAGTTATTTCCCCATGTGTAGGGACTGGATATGGCTCTGGTTCAACAAGGTATTTAACCATCTGCTGAACTAATCAGTTCCTTCAGCTGGAATCTGCAGCCTGTGATGCAGAGAAAACAGCCGGAGCGTTCGCTGTACACCACAACTAACATCCAACCTTTCCCAAGCAGGGAACGTGCCAGCTTCAAAATGAATTCGGTGTCACCTCCAGGGCAGCAGCCTGGCCAACAGAGAAGTCCCATGTAGTACAGCTCTCAGCAGCACCACCACCTCTTGGTGGGAAGCTGCAGATTGTGCTTTCAGCTCTGGAAATCTGCCGTTCATTGCCTCAGCTGACTGTCACTGCACCTGAATCACAACCCACCAAGTCACTCTTTCTCTGCAGAATCCTCTGCATGCAGCTGCTCTTCAGCAGAGATTTTTTCCTATTGCTGAAAAAAAAAAGAGCTTATTTTGAATAGCATCTCAATTGATATTCAAAACAAAGATAGGCATGTATTTTGTTGCAGGTAAAGGCTAAAGATATTTATTATTAAAAATATTTCCAGCCTACCGTTTTCCATTCTCAAGGTGTTCATTTATGGACTGGCTATTATGTACTGTATTTAGCAGTAAAAGTGAATTTGAAAAAAAAATTACATTTTAAAGTAAAATGTGGTAAAATTTATTTACCTAGAGGAACATTTATGTAGCTACAGATTGACAGTCGAGGGAGATCATAACATCTCAGGGCATACTTCTGGGAGTGAAAAGTATGTATGAGTGAAAAAAGAGAGTGCTGAATAATAGATAGATATGTATACCTAGAAATACAAGGAACAAAGATATTCAGGCTGAAACCAATGCATTTATTTTTTGTTATATTAACATTGTATTTTTAAAAGATCAGAAAATAATAAAATAAAGACAACTCGACTGACCTAGGTGCTTGTTTATCTGTGTGTCTGCACGCAGGGCTGATGGCCAAGGGTCACAGATTGACTTTGCCACTGAAGAAAAATCCTCACCTATTTAGTGCTGAGTGGTTTTCATTGCCCTTTGTTGAAGGCATCTTCTTCTGGTTATAAAACTATTTTAGCCATCTCGGTCACTAAGAAGTGTCTCTAAAGTGGGGACAGTGTTTCTCCTGTTAACGCTCTGAAACCTACACAGGGAGCTGCCACCACGAGCTGTTCTCTAAGAGCTGGATTCAGATGTTAGATACTTTCTCAGATCCCAAGCTACTCTAAAATCAGAGCAGACTGTATGTCTTAAGGCTAGCTCTTAGTTGAACCCTGAGGCTGAATGCACTAGAAACCCGTGAAAGAATTGGTGACAACTGTTAGAGATGCTCTTGGGTGAACAAATTACCAGGCTGCACCCCAGATGAGCAACCTTGATTCCCCTGTGTGCAGTGGGGAGCAGGAGGTGAAACAGCAGCAGCACGTCACGGGTTAAACTGATGAGTCCTGAAGACTGCACTGTGCAAACAATGAGGTATCTGAATAGCTGAAGTGAACTGAGTTAAACTATTGACATGTGGGGTCGCAGGAAAAAGGGCTGTGGCTAATGCCCAGGTAACAGCAAGAGAACTGGGCAAAACCATGCCCTCCAATGGCTCCCTGACAATAACTGCTCAGGGCTTGCATTTCAGCTAAGAGCAAAACCTTTAAGGACTTACATAATTCTGCAAATAAAATCAGCTGCTTTCCCAATTTTCTGCATGCTACAAGGAAGAGACAGTGGCTCAGGGGTAGGACATTTGTGCTCACCTCAGCACAGCAGGAGAGCGCAGCAGAGCAGGCAGCCTTTGTGCCCCAGCAATCCTTGATGTGGGGCAAGAAACACCACAGGAAAACGCTGAGTTTTAATCGGTTTGGCACTTTTTTAGTCTGGTCTATTTTCAGGTGGCTCCATTTTTCAGGTCCACCTTTAAAGAAAGCAGATTTTTCAGAGAATGAATAATTAGCTTTCCTTGTCAGAGAATAAATAAATAATGCTTTCTAAATTGTTGATGGTTTCCCACCAAAGTCTCCATTTATTTCTGGGGACATACATCCTTTCAACTGGGACTTCCTTGCAGTTCTCCTAGCAAATGCACAGCCAACACATCACACGGCACCTTGTGTAAACTGAGCTGAGCTCTGGGCACACTGGTGAACTTTGGAAGGTGCCACAGATTGGATACTTGTAAGTAGAGGCATCTGTTTCCTCACTCGTGTGAGGAACTTGTGCCTGAATACAATGAGCACCAGATGGAAACAGAAAGTCCATCTCAAGCCTTCACTTTCTATTGTTACATGGGAACAATTGCCTTGTTTTGTCCATTTTTTCAAGTTAAATGAACATAACAGCAACAAAAATCATTCAGTTTCTTTTGGGTTATAAATATTCCTGGGCAAAGAGCACAAGGAACTCCATGTGATGTGTGATGTCACAATAAACCATTCAATTACAGAATAAATAATAGCATATAACAATAATAATAAAATATATAAGCCCACACTGACTGCAGAAGTATTCATATTTTGCCATACTTAAATGGAGCTGAGTCCAACCTGCAATGGCAGATGAAAAGTCCTCAGGGAATTTTAGGAGCTGTTGGGTACTAGAAGGTCAGGTTCCTTTTAGATCTGGACATTCTAATTTAATTCCAGCTAATGCCTGATGTATGAATAATTCATTACTATTTCTCAGTTTGGAACTAAACTTCTCAGAGAATTTGGTAAGTGTGAATGTTGCTGCAGTAAACATATGCCGATTATTTTTTTAGAAGCTAGGAAATGAGGTTACTCCCAAAAAAGTGGGTAAAATAATTAAAATGTAAATTGAAATAAATTATTCACACTACTAAATTTAAATAAATGACTCGAACACCTAAACTCAATTAAGGCATGTTGTTAGTTAGAATACTCAGTATTGTATAGCAGATGTACAAAGCCAGGAACTGGCACCAAAAAAAGTGTTCTCTGTGCATGAATGTTTTATAGGTAACAGAGTGTATACCCTAAGGGCCTGGAATATTACATTAAATTATACATTTCTAATAAAGAAAATATAAATGAATATGGAACAAATGTCGACTTTCAGCTTAAACCACCAAATACTTCTTTGAAGAGCGTGCTTTGCCATTGCATAACAGTTGCAATATTATCTTGTTTAATGGCTTAAACACTGTTGTCAGCTAAATAGCTGTGTGTGTCTGTACGAGAAGCCCTAAGTGCCACTGGCAACTGCTGGGTAGTGTTAGAGAAACCATTCTAAAATAAGACCACATTTACTGTCACGTCAAACTCTTCACATTTTAATAGAAAGAACATATTCAGCAGAGGAGACATTCATTTGCTTTGTTTTTTGGTTATTTTTTAAGGGTTCATTTGCAATCACAGAGGCAAAACTACTGTCACAAATTGGGAGCTATGGGAAGGGGCTACTTCTAGGTGGCTAGTGTCAGGAGCAGGACTGAGGTGGAGGAATCTGGCAAGCATTTAGTATCTTTTCTTTGCCACGGCTTTATAAAAATAAAATATCACATGTTGAAGGTTCATGTATATATATCATGAATAAATAATAAATAAATAAGAATAATCAAAGGGGCACGAGCAGGACTAGAGATGGTTGTGAGCAGGACAAAAGCTCCTGCTAGAAAAAAATGTGGTGACCCAGTGAGAGGTCCTTCAGAAGCAGGCAGGTGTTCAGGCCTCTGGCTGCAGAGGATGCTGGAGCCTGGCACTGCTGGTGGAGAGTGATGGGGATAACACCTGGGTCCAGTGTGGCCAGGTGAATGATCTGCTCAGCCCCATGGCTCAGCTAAAGGGGGAGGTTGAAAGGCAGAGAGGAATATGGGAATGGGAAAGGGAGATAGACTGGTGGAGTCAGCTCCTACCATCCTTGAGGATAGAGCAGCAGGTGGAGGCTCCATTAGAAGGAGAGGAACCTCTCCTTCCTTGTCACCAGGTGAAAGAAGGGAACCTAAGAAATGAGGGAGAATGGAAAGAGGGCCCTGCTCGGTGAGGCAGGAGAATCCCCTCCCGGCCTCCATCCCCTTCCCAGTTCCCTTGCACAACAGGTCTGGGGCTCTGGAAATCGAGGGACAGATAAATGATGATGGAGATGAAGGTCCATCAGGGGAGTCGCACAAGGTAAGTCGGTCTCGCCCATGCATTAGGACCAGCTCTAACAAGGGAAAAAAGAGGGTAACTGTAGTTGGAGAGTCCCTTCTGAGAGGAACTGAGGGCCCCATATGCCGGCCAGATCCACACCATAGGGAAGTCTGCTGCCTCCCTGGGGCCA
>VWZY01010114.1:1079200-1128688 GCA_013399075.1 Chloroceryle aenea
CAAAAAAAAAAAATCTTAATTTTTATATTTTGGAAAGATTATAACTTATATATCATGAGTATCATGCTTTAGAGGAAGAGAAGAGATTTAACATTTTATCAATATTACTTTCATTTTGCAAATAGTCTCTTAAATAGTCTGTGTAAGAGAACATAATGTTGAAAGCAAACCCAAACCTTTGATTTTTTCACTGAGCTTGCTGTAATGTAGGTTTTCATGATAGAGGGGGTCTCCTCAAGCATCTCATTTGGAGATCTCAAACTCTGCTGTGGATTCACAGTGTACAGTCCTCCCAGCTTCCTTAAAAACCTCTTCTGTTGCAAGGATCCATTCTAAACATGTTAAACACACCCCCAGAATGGCTGATGTAGCATTTCATGGCAGTTCTGGGCTACTGCCCCCCTGAGCCTCCTGCAGTGCCTCACCCATACTCATTTTAACTTGCACTTCGTGTTGCTACATAAAGCATTATTTTTTCTTTCTTCGGGGCAAATGGATGGGATCTGTAAAGCGACTGATTTTGAAATGCATCTTAACTTCCAGATCAGCCTTTGAGAAATTAATTTCCACTTAGTTTTTGGAGTCATTCCAACTCATCCTCATGAGTGAAATATGGGCATCAGAAGGTGGAACAGAAAATACAAAGCTAATGATCTGGTTCATGTTAGTTAGTTCTCTCTTAATCCTTTGAAAGATTGCATTTCCCATCTCTGGAATTTCCTCTCACTGACAGTTTTTAAAAGAAACAAGACAATATTTGCCATGCATTATATATCAAGATTAACTCAAGAAGCGAAGATGATCTATTCACCATCCCTATAAGCCTCTCATAATTAGGTCTACCAGCTTTCAAGGACAGGACTGTCTCAGCTTTAAGAATAAGAATTCCCTCTGAAATTTAAACTGTTTCCCAGAGTGAAGTTACAAAGGACAAAGGGACCCAATCACCCCTTTTTCACCTGCCATTTTTACCAGCCTGCAGTTGGGACTGAACAAGAGCCGTGGCTACACGAGAGCTGCAGACCTGCAGGCACTTTGCTCCCAAAGAATGGCCACTGCTCCATCCCAGCTTTATTCAGCTGTGGGCTGCCCTACAGCAGGGACTACATTTAGATTTCTACACACTTCAAGCTTCTCAAGTGTCTTAGACCTTTCTTCCCAATTTTTGCAAACATGTTTTGCCTTCAGCTGAGCCATCTACAATATTTTTACTAGGAGACCCCTCGGGAAGGTGAGGTAGGAGTCCATGCCTGCCTTTTCAACAACGTTTGGGGGATCTTGCATTATGCTACTCCGCAAGACAAAGAGATGGTAGCTGATCTTGTGTATAGCTGCATCCTGGGAGGTCTCTGCATGTCTGTCATCACTGGGATTAAGAGGAGATGATGCAATGTAATGTGTCTCAGATCAAGCCTGCAGAAGACTTCTCAGCAGCCAGCGTTTCCCCAGAGAATATGGGAAGCTACCAGTCACTCAGAGAAGCGTGAGCACCTTTCTCTTGTCCCCAGCCTGCTGCCATGACACAGACAGGGGATAGCAGTCACCTCTGGAAGAGCCAGGGGGCTTGGTCCTTTCGAGCACCTGAAGTCCAGCTGTACTTGTTGCCCTGCTCTCATCCTGCTTGCTCTCCCTGGCCCTGTGTCAGTCCGTGCACAGGAGAGCAGCCATGCTACTCCCTGCCCTCCTGCAGGAGCAGGCTCGCTCCCTGGGGTCAGCACTGCTGCCACCTACAAAAGGCTGTCAGTGGCCCAGTACAAACCCCAGGTACAACTCTCACACTGGGAAGTTTGAACCCCGCCCTGGAGGCTGGCTGGAGTTGCTTTTGATGGTTGTTGTGGAAAGACATTCAGTAGATGTGTATCTGAACAAGAAGTGAGACTTACAATACTATCAAGAATTTCTCCTTCTCCCCCCAGATCTCCTCTTCTGACCAGCAGAGGTACAACAATAATGTACAACTGGAAGTTAACAGCAGCACTACTGAATGCAAAGATTACAAACAGCATTTGTCTGATGTCATGAGAGGAAGAGTAGATTTAAGGAGCTAGAAAGGTTATCTGTTTACTGACAGACATGGTGGGGGGGTGTCTGTGTTTGCATGAACAGACATATTTTTGTTCCTCTCATATTTACAGTTCTGGAAAATGTTTTCAGAGATCCATCCTCTTAAAGAAATAGCATCCTATGACAGTCAGATAAAGGAAGGCAAATTTGAAGAGACAGTCTATTCAATTTTGTTCCAATAGAATTGCAAGCACTTTACTATTTTTCTATTATTTTGAATGCTGGGCTGTAAAATTCAGGCCAGCTTCCAGTTCTGATATTCAGAAGCTGAAAAGAAAAAAAAAGTATTTTTTCATTTCCAAACAGTATGGAAGATTTGCTTTTTAAATGAATGAAAATTTCAGTCTTCATTAGTGGCTATCAAGCTTTAGCATGGAGAGACTTTAATAATTTCTCTCAGAAAAGGGTAGAAAAAAAAATATTTCTGTTCAGATTTTCAGAATTTCTTATCTTTCTCCTCCCCTCCTCCCACCCCCGTTAGATTATACGGGTGGTGGGGTTCTTCGACTATAAAATAAGACATTAAATCAGAGAGCCTGTGTTTGTCCTACTTCCTTCACTTTTCTACATTCAATTCCACACTTAATAGCAGGGAAGACAAAAGAAGGAGACATTTTCAATACTCAGACCCCATAACATCCCTCTGGGATTACCTGCAGCTCAATACATCATTCAAAAGCAAAGATTAAAAGTAATAGTCACATTAATATTATTTCATGATCCACAAACATAAATCCTCATTTGTTATTCATGAGCTTATCACACGCACCTCTTAAGAAGCAAAATACTGCAGCATGGGCAGAAAATGGTAACACAAAGTAAACAGTGAAGGAGAGGCAGCAACTTTATAGCTCCTTTAAGGTAAAGATATTGCAGGTCTGTTTGCTTACAGAGTGGAATTGTTCCTGCCTGGCTTTGAGGACGCACTGTGCAGGAGTGTTTATTGTCTCCCTAATCATTACCTAATCAGACCCCAGTCCTTAAGTGCACAAATCCTAAGGGTGTTGCTCTTTTTGTGATGGGTACTCGCAGAAATTGCTTTTCTGGACAGGGTCTGAGGTGGTGAAGGGCACCGGCACCTTGCACCTTATGGGGGATGAGTCCCAAGGCTTTTACATGCAAGAAATGAGATGGAGCCCCTTTCTTAAGGAAATTCAGAGCTAAATCTAAACCTTTTGCCCGCCACCTAGCAGGATATTTCTGCTTTCTGCACAGAAATGAGCTGCTGACCTTGACCATTGCTTGTTTCCTGGGCTTGTAACACGCTGCCTTCTGCACACAAAGCTATTCACAGAAAGCTTGGAAGCAGAAGAGCTGCAAGAATCACTTGCAGGCAGGCATGGATGGGCCCCCATCCAAACACCCCATCACTAGCCAGAGGCAGATGCAAATTCAGAGGTGATTTTTATTTCAGAAGTGATCTCCCTCAGGTGCTAACTCATCGCTTTCATGCCCACGGTCTGACCACTCTGAGCTTTGAAAAGTTTGAGGCAAAGCAAGTGGTGCTCTGTACGTGACATGCATAGACTGCTTTCGCTCTGCAGCCATGGAATTTTGAACCACTAAGAGTGAACCCCAGCTACTGTAAACATGTACAGTCCTCCTGATGGTGGTTACTGTAGAAACAGAAAGGAAACTTTCACCAGTGTTTCTCTCATTTCCCAATAAATAGCAGCATCTCCCCTAGAAACTGTATCGATCTCTAGTTGTTCAAATAACTACTATTATAGAAGTAGATGAACTCTTCCCTGATAGACCTGTCAGCCTCCCTGCTGATGAGAAGGCTTCCATGCAATCCATATCCACAATTGCTTTGGAAGTAGACAACTGACGTTCCCTCCCTTTTCCCCCTCCAGCTATATCCCTGTAGCTTTTCTCAGTTTCCTCCATCTCTGCTTTTTTAAGCTGATACTTGTTTTGAGAAACTGCTCAAGTTGTGACAGAAACTTCTGAACTATCTTAGTAATTGGCCTTCCTATGAGGAAGGGAGAAGCTGAGAATGACAGTGCAAGGGAAGAGAACCTTGAAAACTTCATGTCTTTGGAAGCTCCTATCATAAATAGGGTCATGCTACATGAGCTTGCCGTGCTCATGCAGAGATCTGTGCAATGAGCATTTCCTCTCAGCTTAGTGTCTTCTCACATATTTACAGACACAGGGTTTGATTTTATGAATTAAACCGATTATGTCCCTCTTGCAATTCTATAACTTCTGCAAACCCTTTTCTCCAGCTCAGAGGAAAGGCATTAAACACACAACTCATTTAATTAGAACTGTTGCAAGTTTGCTGATGAAGACTCAAACACTGAAAAGTTAACCTAAGCAATCAGACTCTCATTATTACCTGGAGCTACCAAGAAGCCTAGCACTCATCCTGTGCTAAAACATCTTATTGTACAAGGCTTACACAAAAATTAGCATAGGCCATGTCCTCAGCTGCTACAAGTCACCAAAGTTGCATTGATTTCTCCAGAACAGCATTGCTTTATGGAGCACAGTCTGGCCTGCAGTAGAGCTGTCCTAAGAGAAGACAATTTGCTTTCCTCCTAAAAAGAATTAATTGAAAACTGCTTGCTAACTTTCTTGACAGATGGGTAGCACAGTCTACTGCCTGATTTTCTGATGCTCATGGAGTGACCTGACTGAGCCAGCAAAGTTCTTAATACTTCACTACCTTGGCATCCAGAGGAAGATTCAGGCATCTAGCTTTTAATGTGTTTTGTTTCTTAACTGTTTAGTGAAAGACAGAAAAGCAGTACTGCTTATGCTCCTCTTTTCTTGGGACAAAAAGGATGGAGGAGCACCCTCCTGAGCAGGCTTAAGGGCACAGTCTGGACGTGGCTGAACTAGAGCTGTCAACTTTCCCCTGCTCCTGTTCAGTCCTCTCAGGTATGACCCAGTGCTACTCAGGAGGACAAGGCGACCAGCTGGACAGCACCACCTCCAGCTTCCCAGCAACTCTCCCCACACCAAGCCATCTCCATCCTGAGCCTTCCTGCAGGAACATCTAGAAGTGGCATAACTGGGAAAATGAGTTTATTTATCTGTCACCTATACACGCAGGTAACAAACCCATGGATGCCTTGATGTCTTTACCTCTGAACGTGTCTTTAAAGAGTGTAGAAAACTGAGGGGCAGAAATGCAATTTGCAAAGGATTGCAAAGGAGCTGGATACACTGATTATACAGTTCCAAACTTTATTCCATGGAGCTGGGCAAGGGGGAGGTTATATCCGTACTATGACAACAAATCTTTAAAATTCTTCAGGTGTTAGCCATCTGCCAACAAGCTCCCCACTTAAACCATCGTTTAGCAATGGTTTTGACACTGCTGTTTTCCTAAGTGTATTTCCCTATTCGTCTTCCAGATAATTCCATTATCTGCCTGAGGCTCAGAGAAACACTCATGTAAAGGTTTCTCATATCTAGACACATCCCAGTTTGAAGATGGTTATTCCAGCCCAGCCCTTTCCAGGATTAAAAACCAAGTGCTCACTCCAGAATTTCCTTCTCCCTCAATATAACAGAGCTCCTTTTCCCAAGCTTCTGGTTTTAAATGTAAAAAATATTGCTACTAGTCAGATATCCAAGTATTTTTGGTTTTGTTATAAGTGACATATGCCTGAAAATGTTCAGGTGTCTGAAAAATTACAATGGGTCTCCTGGGAATGAATTAATAGGCCACAGACATGCAAGGCAAAGCTAAATGCTAAATAAAATACCTCACCTAGCACTGCCATTCATCATGTGGGCTCCCATACCTGCAATAAGCATCTCCCATCTGTGCCTGCCGATGCAGCTTTCAACCTTCTCCAAGGAGGGAACTCCAGCCACAGTAAGGTTGACCCTGGCACAAATGCTTTGATATTATAAAGTACTCAATCCATTTAGCAGAAAAATTGCTGACTGTCCCTCAAAAGTAGAATGAGGAGGCAAGGATTAGGTGTTTTAGTAACGAAATACTCCAGAAAGAAGACCTCCAAAGCTTGCGAGTAGCAATGCACTCTGATTTTGCTAAAAGGCTACCAAATTGCCTAGGCTACAATCTGAAAAATGCTGTCTCAGTATTTGGTACTTGGTTACTATTAAGGGGAGGCTAAAAGATATTATTTCTATGACACAGTGTGGTCTCCATGTGTTTACACTGGATGTGTTGAAGGATGGAGGGAATTCTTGCTAATGCTGTCTAAGAGTCACTCAGCAGTGCATGGCTCTCCACTAAGTGTTGGGAGACCTATATTTAACTTCGAAGGGGTAAAGATAGTGTCCTTCTTTCCAGGCTTGGAATGAGGGCTTGAGTTCGTCCTAGTACCACCACCTCAGCTAAGGATCCAGTCACCACATTCCCTCACTCAGAGGTGAGCTGTGGCATAGAAACCAGTAACTACTGGCAACAGGAAGAGAGCAGATCACACTGTTCACGTCTGTTGCTGGTTAGTGTGTCAGTGACTGAGCTGGAATCATGCTGAGATTACATCTCAGACACCCCACCACCCCACACACACCTCCCAAAGCCCTGTCCCAGGGCTGGAAGAACCCTGGCATATCTGGGGTGAAGACTGCTTCCCCTGGCAGCAAGTGCCCAGCCTCCATCTAGCAGGAAGGGATGCACAGGGTCAACGAGAGCCTCACAAGTGTTACAGCAAGTAAGACACAAAGGTGAAAGGACCCGGGAGCTTCTGAGCTGAAGAGAGAGATCGGTAACACCAGGAAAGCCAAAGAATGGAGGTGGGGAACAAGCCCAGAAAAGGGGAAAAGGAGAGAGAAACTGTCCCTACAGAGACACCTAAATTAATAACACAGAGGGTTAGGCCAGAGCTGCAGGCGAGAGGAACTCACAATTAAAATAATTACCCAGTCAAAACAGCATCCATTCTATGGTCACCACAACAGAGTGGCTTAGCAACCCTGACCAGTTCCGATCTCACATGCCCTGCAATGCTCTGACACTCCTTTGGTGATGCCCAGTATTGTTCTCACTGCTTAAGATGCCTGGGCTGGCAATTCAGACAACTGCAGACATTGGCATCAGAGTAGTTTCCTCCCAAGAAAGCACCAGGGAGCTGAGCTTAGCTTGCCTCATTCAGTCCAAGCCCATAAGCAAATGGAAGGGTTTTTTTCTGAAGGATTCTCACTCAGTGCATCCACCCCCAAACCAATAAAATTCTTACCTACTGGCTTAACTTTAGCTCCAGTGAGCTTATTCATACCCTTAAGTCTAAAGTCTGTATATAAGTACTTTTCTAGACTGAGCACTGGCGTGCACATTCCATGTCAAATCAAATCTTTACTACATCATTTGCTGCTCCATTTTGTACATATTAAAAAATAATAAAAAAGTCTCTTCCACTCTCTTGTCCTTTTATGCTTTTATACATCCACCTTATAAGATTCTTTGAGATCCCCATATGAAATGCTTCTTATGACTGAGATTTCAACCTGACAGGCAAATTCTTTCCTCAGTCCTCATCTGCATCACTGGTCTGCCTTAAAAGCCAGCCATTAGCCTACTCCTCTGTTGTGTACCTCTAGAGATCAATGCCGTGTGGACCTCGCTCTGTGGCACCTGCCCACGTGTCAGGAGCTACCAACTGACACTGTGAGAAGTCATCAAGAAGATCCCTGGCCATTTAATGCTCTGGCCATTGCTGTGTGGGCAGAATTCAGCAGAATTGTACTGTTAAGGCAACCAGCTCTTACAATTTTTCACAGACACTTGATAATTACCAAGGAAGACACGTTGTTATCTAGGATCTTGTTTCCCTGATGTTTGATGAGTTCACAGAAAGCAAGCAATTCCAATTCATGACCAACAGCATGATACCAAGATTTGCTTCAATTCACAGTTAACACTCCAAGCTTCAACCTTCCTGCATGACACCCTGAATGGCAGCCTAACTGGCTGTCTCAGACCACAAACCCCAGAGTCAGGCACGAGCAAGAGCAGGGATGCTTCATGAGGGAAGGAGAACCAGGAGGCAAGGCAGCACGGACAGGCTGTACCTGCAGCAGTGGGCAGAGACCTACAGTGCCTGTGCACAGCAAGAGGAGCTGAGGACTGATAGCAGGGTCCATGAAGAGACCCTGACCAGAGGAGGGGATTAGCCAAGAGCAGAGAGGAAGGGTGGATGCCACAGATGAGGACATCCAGAGCCATTAAGGACAGTTAGGGTCCCAGGACCCAGACGTTTAGTGGCTCAGGAGCCACAAATGGTGAAAACAAGGTCTACAGGTTCTCATTTCCTAGGCAGGTTGCCATGAAGCAGAGTTGCTGAGGTGTCAGGAATCAAGGCAGAGATCTATAACTCTGGCCTCCATTTCAGAAAATCAGATTATTTCCATGCACTGTTTAAATTTTATTGACTTGGATAATGGCCAAAGAAAACCTTTATTTTAACTCTTTTTCTCTCTCCAACCAGCTTCATCTTTAGTCCAAAGGAGGGGAGTGTTAAGAGAATTAATATTTGTTCTCATCACTTCCCTCTTTGAAGACATCCATACAGAGACTGGACAAGAAGAACCCAGAGTGCCTGCATCCCCCAGTCTCTTTTGCACCCATGTGTCCATAAAGAAGGATCAGATAATGTGATGCTCCAGGCCTGACTCACCTACTGTTGACTGCCCCACTGAATGATTTCTGGGTTAGAGTTGGCCTCGGATCTTGTGAAAGTGCCTCTCTTATGCAAAGAATCCCATTATTATCTGAACTGGGCTTCTGCTGCCTTGACTTCAGATTTCCAGCTTGCTTTGTGGTGGGACCAAAAGCTGCCTCTTCAACATCTTCAGAAGCGTGGTTTTGGTGAAGGAACCATAGGCTGAAAAAAGAAAGCAAAGTTCCTGATTGTTTTATTTTTCAAATGTTTTCATTAATTGATGAGTGCTTGAAGCAGATGAAAAAGTATTGAATTTCATGTGGGAATCTCGGTGCAGATAAGGGAGAGGTAGAGAGAGGAATTTTTAGTAAGTTCAGTTTGGAACCCAGATCAGTAATTTCTCTGATGATGGCCATCACATACGTTATGCATAACTGAGTGCACTGTGTGTGCAGGCGTATATAATATACAACTTTTTAGCTTGACAATATTGATTGAAGGCCTTTCAGTTTGATGAATGAGTGCATTATGCAGTGAACAGTGAAACGAGCTTTGATGAGTCATTGGCAGGATTTTCCCAACTTTTTCAAGGCGTCCTCTCCCATGGGCTAGAAGTCAGAAATGTCCTCCCAGCGTGTCTGCTCAAGCTCAGTTTGACTGTGACAAGACAAGCCCAGGTATTACTTCAAGCCTGTCAGTTCCTCCCACCTCTTCAAATCCCTCTACTCATTTCCTAATATACACAGGGAGGATCAAGGGCTGGAAAGTCTCCCAGGGTTCACTTGGACTTGCAGCGCAGCTCTTTCATGTTAATTTTCCTTTTCCTTTTCCCTCACCTCAATTTGCTCTGACGTCTTGCCACAATATTGTCAGTCTCAGAGAAAACAACAAGCCAAAGCAGATGTGCTGAACACATGGTCACCAACAGGAGCGGTTCCCAAGCAAAGTTAGCATGTGAAATCATTCCAAAAGAGGGATGTCTTATCCAAAAAATAATCTGCATCTGCCTCTGTTGTTTGGTGGATTGAAAAAAAGAACTTCCACGTCTAAGTTTACAGTTTGGATTCATGCAACGCTCTGAAGTTAGAAGGGTCGTGGTTTTAGACAGTCCCCTCTGATACCTTTATAATTAATTTCTCTTTTGTGGAATAACAGAGACTTACAACTCTGGGTTTTGTTGTTGGGTTTTTTTTTGGGGGGGGAGGTGTTTGTTTATTTGGGGTTTGTTTGATTTATTTCTAATAAATGGCCTAATATTGCAAAGGCCCCTTATGTTTTTGTGTCACAGAGGTTATGATGGATAACTCCACATTTCTGCAGGCACTCTGAGAACACCACATCAGAAATAAATATCATTCTTTACAAGATGTGGGTTTCCAATTTAAAAAGGGGCTACTTTTCTTATAATGTTTCTATATTCACTTCCTTTGTCCTATAGAATTTAGGTGACTAATCTTAAACTGGGCTGTGAACTCATCCAAAGACAATGGATAGAACAAAAATTATCTATTTTTACTACTACTTCTGTTCCCTTTGAGATCTGAAGCCACTGAAAATGGGAGAATATGAGGTAAACCCCCTGAAGAGTGAGACACATCTGGCAAGCTCCAAAGACAAGCTCAGCCTGCCAAGGAGTGAGCACAGAGTGCTGAGGTCTGTCTTGGGTCTGAAGATAGATGAGGAAGCAACTTTCTAGCTGAATCTTGAATTTCTAGCTGAAGTTTTGTACTGGATAAGCCCATTCAATATTGTCCCTGATAGAGGCCATCACTAGCCTGCAATATAAATAGAACAGGTACAGAAAAGCAAACCATAGCAGTTAAAGTAACTTGATAGCAAAATCCATGCCCATGTTTGGGAGAAGGAGCATCCAGGAAGCCCAGATAGTTAAAACCTGAAGCCTCTGAATTTATGAGAGCTTGTCCAGCTTCAACACAACACCCTGAGAGACTTGCCTATTGCTGTGATTTGATTACTCATACATTCAGATTGAGTATGCACCACCTGTTAATGTACAGCACAAAACACTTCCACCAAGGCCATTTGGTAAATAAATGACTTGGAAAACATTATTAAGCTCAAAACCAAGTATACACCATGTTTGATTTGCCACCAGATGCTGTGGGATCTGAAGATACAGGGCGGGGGGAACGTCGAACAGTGGCAATGAAAGACTGAAATACCAGGAAAAGGCAAGTTTTGTGGTGAAATTATGGTCAGAAATGAACGCAAGGGTCTTGTTCTGCTCTGGACTATGCCACACACAATACACCCAGCCTGTTCATGGACAGCAAGCACCCCTTTGCCACATACCTTACGGGGGACTTTGTGTCTCATTCAAACAGTAAACAATGTGTTAACATGATGCTACCTTTTGTAGTGCATTGCCTTCCATGCTGGGACAGGTCAACGTAGAGATTAGTGGCAGTTCTCTCCTGTTGAAGACAGCTAATAAACCTTCAGAGAACATTGCTTGCTGGGAAGATGGATGCAGATGGCAATGATGTCAGTCAAACTTTCATCTTTTTGCACCTTTCCTCTTCTCATTTTGAGGAGGAGGGACTGTTGGTATAAACAAGCAATAACACTCCTCTCAGATACTGTGAGTTTAGCAAAAGTGTGCAGCACATTCAGTCTTCAGGGTTCCTTCCTCTAACAGACAAACATTTGTAGGTTGCCTTTGAGAGTGACAGGTAGGTGTGGTTCTTGGGAAATTTGGTTAAAAATGAGCCAAAGACCATGGTTAAAAATGAGCAATGGGCATTGAAAACAGACAGTAAGAGATGTCTGAGACTTCCCAGATCACTCTGCTTGGCACCTTTTTACCCTAAACCGATTTCACAATGGAGCTGACAACCCCATGACGTCCAGACAAGACCCTAGGAAAGGCCATCATGCGTGGTCCAAGTGTCCTGGTAAAGCCTGGGAAGAGAGTTAGGTGTTCTCTAACACCTCTATGATTCTAGCAGAAGGGCACTCTGCCTTCTCAAGCTTGGAAGTGTTTGCACTGGACAACTCAGCCTCGGTATTGCTTAATTCTTTTCTTTTTCTTAATCTAGTTCCAGCTGCCAAGTTCAGATATAGCTCTAGACACCTGCAGTAGATTGAACTAAATCCACTAAACGCCTTCAAACTAAAACATGTACAAAGATTTTATGTTTTTAAGCTGATGCAGTTCTCTTCCTACTGCCCACAGCACTGTTACATGCTCGCACGAGGGAGCACCAAAGAAGGCTGCCCAGGGGTTCGTGCTTCCCAGCCAGCTCATCTGGCTGCAGAGGCCAGCACTAGCTGCTGTGCCAGTTTATTCTCTTCTATTTTCCCTGTCTTTTTATTATAGTTAAGCTGAACTCTGCTCCAAATCAAGCTGACTCCAACCCTGGCAGGGAGATAAAACCTTCTGCAAATAGATGACCCCAAAGCGGATGCGTGCTGAACAAACCTGTGTTACACTGAAAACAAGATCCTCACTCGAGCCCTTGCTGTTTTCCAGGTCCTGGGGTACTGCATTTGGCATCTTGGTCCCCAAGAGAGGTGGCTCTAAAGACTATTTCTCCAAGTACCCAAGGTCTAAAGTTATCTGGTGACTTGGGAAGGAGAGACTTTTTTTATTCCTTTTTGCTTTAAAGTGAGTGCAAGATGAGGTCGTATGACTAGTTGGAATCAATGCAAGTTCTTAATGATGCATGAAATGAAATATTGCTGTCCAGTGCACAGTGAATATTCGGTGTTCTGCTCTATGATAGATACATCCTGTGCTGATCTGACAGGGGACAAACACCCTGCACAGCAGCTGCAAACTCTGCCCTGCACCCCAGCCCATACTTTGGGTCAAATGGGTCGCTATCTTCTGCTCTTTGATGCTCTTCCCTAGGCTAATAGAGCTGGCAGTCAGTTATGTTCCTTTAGCCAGGAGGCAGATAAAAAGCATTTTCCACATCACTGTTCCTGCTCTCGGAAAATATCATGGACCTTATGGAATTTCTAAACAACTCAGTAACTGTGTGGGACCTCCACAGTCCAGGATTACTTGTATGTGGTACTGCTGCTCTCTGACCTTCTCATACTTGTGGAAACGAAAGCAGATGAAGCTGGACCTAGATGGATTGCACTACTGCTCAGTCACGGCCAGAGTATCTGTAGATCAAATGCTGAGTTTCTGCAATTCTTTCTTACATCAGAAAGCAGAAGCAGTATGGAAAGGGTTGAGTTACTACTGAAACAGGATGGAAGGAACATACATACCTGTAAGATACACACTGGAGCAAGAGAAGGGCAACAGCCACTCAGTGGAATAAGAGACATCCATAGGTCTGTGGTCTTTTAAAACCATGTGATGCTCTATTTGAAATAGAGCAAGACTTTCACAAACTGAGGAAAAGGTAAACCACTTCTGGGCTTTTTACCCGAGAAAAATGGCCAGCAAAGATACAGTAAAGTGGGCCAGGACTGTAAGGTAATAGTGCCTCCACAGCTTCTGAACAGCAGCTGCCTTTCCAAAGGGGAAATGTCCTTTGTGATTTGTGCCCACGAGAAGTATTATTCTGAACTGCTTGTTCTGCTTTAATTGTGCCTGCTTTCTCATGCAGACAAGCAGCATATTCTTTGTCACTCTTATGGAGATGAATTTGGTATAAGAGAGGGAAGAAGAAGAGAATAAACAAATGAAGAGAAAGGTTTAGATTCCTCTCAGTAGAGTGCTATCTCCAGTATAATTTCCTCCTCCTTGAAGAGCAGGCAAAGAGAGACAAGGCTTTAAAGACCTAGTAGCAAAACCAGTTCTTTATCTGATGCAGGTTGCTGCAACACTTTAGATTTCTAACCCGAGTATGGCCAGATGGCTCTGAAACGCTGCAGGCAAATCCTAAAATGAAGGCAGACAGTTCAGAGGGAATCTGCATCATTTCAGAAACAGAAGTTAGTGCCCTTTTGCCTGTGGCATAACGAGGCAGACTGAGGCAACTGCAGCAGAGATCTCTGGCTGCCAAAGGGCTCATCTTTGCACTGATTCAGGGGCAGCAGCTGGCTCCCAGGAGCAACCAGGAAGGACTGGGTCAGATCTAGGAGGAGCACACAAGGGACAAGCAGTAGCGCAGGGCGCTGGCAGCTGCTGCCTTCTACTCTGGCTTGCCCAAATCAGCAGAACTGCCTCATCTGCTAAGTCCTTTGAACAGTCAAAAGTACAGCACCTGATGCAACAGGAGAAGCTATTCCTGGTGCCTTTCACATCTAACAGTACACACAGATTTCCATATTCCTCCCATTTCTGTTGATAAATAATCTGGATGCTCCTTCTCATTGCTCTTACCCAGGTACAAAGGACAGTGCAAGCTACATGCTGTGCCTCATCTTTTCTCCAGATCAGCTCTATTCAAAATGAAAATCCAGCCAGAGAAAGGACACCAAGAGCTGCTCGTTCAGTATTCCCTCTGTGATTAGATGATTACACCGGGGAAAAGGACAGCAAAACCAAATAGCAGATAGCCAACAGTAGGAGACAAGAAACCTTTTTATCCCACAAGTAGTGCAGAAAATCAGAAAAGGAGCTGTTACTGAATTGCAATCTGTTCTCTCCTATCCCTTTTCCAGGGAAGATTGTAATTTTATTATCTTGGTCTCAAATGTTTCAGCCAGTCTATGCTAATTCTCCATGCCTTCCTCCCCACCCCCATCAACTCCTGCTCCTACACATCCGACTTCAGCTTTATCTTCATCTTTTAAAGCAGCTTGAATCACCATTTCAGACCCTCCAGATTTACGGTTAAAATTAAAGTTTTGGCAAGCCTCTGTCACTGTGTTGCCCATTACTGTGGTACAATATAATGTAATTAATGTTTTTATGTTTAAGGAAGAGGAGGCACATATGTTCCTCAGCTGCTGATGAACAGATTTATAGGTAACACATCTGAGTCAGTGCCCATGTTTAGACGTTAGCCTGACAGATCACTAATCATTTTCTAAAAGCTGTGCACCACTGCCCTGCTTCCCTAGATTTACAAGCAGGACTGTGCTGGGATACTGTAGTGAGATGATAGATTTCAGGTGACACAAGGGGAGGAAGTAAAACATCAGTAAATGTTTCAGCATATCTATCTCTTCATAAGCAGATGTTCTTGCTTAACATGTACCATTAAGCCAGAGTACACCGTGTGCTTTCCTAAAGAGAAGCCCAGCCTGCTCAGAGTAGGCAGTTTGCAGAGGCACCTGAGCCAGCCTGTGTTCTGGCCCCAGAAACTTAAGCCCATATTCAAGCAAAACCCTCTTCATAGAAGAGGTAAACAGCCACATTCCCAGATGCCCAGGAGGAGGGAACTTATACTTTTCGATCTCTTGTCATTCCTATTTCGAATAGACTCAGCTGAGCAGTACATGGTGCTGGAACAGTGGCAGGTGGCACGCCCTGTGAGCTGTGTGGTCCATAGCAGAAAGACAGGACACACTGCTAGAGATAACCAACTCAAGAAGACATTCTAGATGTCCATCAGTCCAATGTCTTTGTTACAAGATAGAAAAGCATTTTAACACCACCAATCTTCACAGCATTTCTCCAGACTTGCACTGATACAGCCAAGGTAGAGACCCAGAAGTGGGTTAACCTTGACTAGATGCCCATCCAGCCACTCTCATAAACCCCCTGCTCAA
Organism: Chloroceryle aenea; assembly: GCA_013399075.1. NCBI lineage: Eukaryota > Metazoa > Chordata > Aves > Coraciiformes > Cerylidae > Chloroceryle > Chloroceryle aenea. The sequence goes on from VWZY01010114.1 coordinate 1,094,500, forward strand.
CAGATCAGGGCAAGAAAATGGAAGAGCTAATGGGTCAAGATCAAGAAGGGAGATCAATTACCATCCCATGCAAAACAGAGCTCACCTGGGGAAAATTCATCTAATTCAGCCAGTTAAAAATAGAATAGGATTATGAGTAATAAAAAAAAAGCTAGAACACACACAACCTTCATCATGGACCTCAGTGTCACTACTTCATCCTGGGCTCCTCCACCTCCAGTGCCCCTGCCCCAAAGCAGCACAGTGCAGAGGGAGCTGCAGTCAGCCCATGACAACTCCTCTCTGCTGCTCCTTGCTCCTCCCAGGTCCCCCATGCTCTATCATGGCCTTCCCAGGGCCGCAAGAGAACCTCTGCTCCAGCACCTCATACCATGGTCCTCCCTGCCCAGGAAGGTGTGCTGCCCTTTCCGAAGTCTCTGTTCCCTAATGGGCTCTGCTGTCCCAGGGTAGGGCCATTGGATAAAATGCCTGGAACCAGCTGTGAACAGCACGGAGCAGCCCCAGCCTCTCCCCACAAACGACCCCACAGCTCCCCCATTCCAAGTGTCTGGGCACAGACACCCAGTACAGTGCTACACAGCTAGTATGGAAGAAACTGGAACCACAAGTACCTGGATAATTGCAATGGCAGCTGTGGAGTGGAGGAAGGCAGCTGTGGAGTGGAGGAAGGCAGCTGTGGAGCATGCTGAAGCACATGGCTCTGCTGCACCCCTTCTGCTGCTCAGACCAGTTTGCACCAGTGAGGAATTCATTAGAAATACACTAATGGCCCTCCCTGCTAAAAGTGTCTGTGATCAACAGGTGTCTTAACTGCAGAGATTTAAGTAAGAGAACCAAATGTCTTGCAACAGAGGAAAAACCTGGAACTTCATTCTCCTTTACAACAGTAAATTTTCCTTCTTTTTTTTTTTGGTTGGTTGGTTGGTTTGGGTTTTTCGTTTACTCAAAGGGAGTCAGTAAACTAGGACCTTTCTTTCCTTTTCAGTCTGCCCACAGGGAAGAGCATACTGGTAAAAGGGGGAGACTCAAAGTCTCAGCCTACACACCAGAGAAGGGAATTCCTCTTCTTTCGAAAGGTTCAAGACTAAGCTTCCATTGAGGGATTTAATTAGCAAAAAAAAAAAAGTGAGTTTTCTCCTATAGTTATAGCTGGGGGCTGCTTATGCCTTTTGGTGAGTCATCATCTCCTTCCAAGCACAGGCTCTCTTTCAGAGCCCAGTGTATTCAATCTACTGACTACTGACTTAATGGCATTAAGAAAAAATAACTCAGTTTAAGAAAATCTTTGCACAGAGCAGATTTGTTAACCTATACTAAAGCCCATTCTGGGCAGTCTCATTCAGAATTAAAGTGGCTTTAATTCAAGTTAGTGTTTGAGTTAAATCTAAATTAAATTTGAATTTAAATCATTAAATCTGCGCCGGGATTTAGTGCAGTTTACATAATCAATTTTAAGTTCATACCCTTCATTAATCTGGATGACTATCATCCAGTCTTTGCTTACTTAAAAATAGTTCTAATGCATTTATTAATATTCTAATACTCAAACTGGGTTACTCGTGAAGAAACAGAGAGTTTGAGTTTTCTTTGAAGTTTTACAAAATGAGAGTATCTTGCTGAAGAAACATTTAGTTCTCCCATGTATTAAGGGCAGGAAGGGCTTTTAATTACTCTTAAAGAGATTCTGTGTTGTCACAGCCAGTAAAGCAGGCATAAGGAGCTCAGCTCTTCCCTCATTAGCACCAGAGGGGAAACCCAGGCTTGTGCTGCACTCCCACAGCCACACAACCTCCCTTCCCAAACAGGGGTTCACTCCAGCATCAGGTCCTCCCTGAGCCCAGCTCACGCTTTCCAGCCCTCTGCCTGCTTTAGTCCTGGAAGCATCCCCAAGCTGGCCTGGTGCTGTGAAGACCACACTGAATAGGTGGTGGTAGGTCTGCAAATACAGCCTCACCAAATCTGCTCCCACAGCTTTGCACACGCAGACATTTGCACACCTCCAGCCCAGCCCCTGGATTAACCCCACTCCACGATACCCTCTTCCGAAGGCAGGGACCACATCCAACGGTGAATGCCATGGCTCCACGATACCCTCTTCTGAAGGCAAGGACTACATCCAACGGTGAATGCCATGGCTCCACGATACCCTCTTCTGAAGGCAAGGACCACATCCAACGGTGAATGCCACGGCTGGGCAAGCAACACAACTCCCAACTCCTGGAGCAAACTGCTAGACTAGAATAAGGGGGTTATGTGGGCACTGGGGATCCGTCTCTGCCACAGAGACTGAAGTGGCACTTTAAAATACAGCCCTTGATGTGGAGTCCCTACTTTCTGCCCTTCTCCATGAAATGCCAGCCATTTTTGATTAAAATTCCACCTGTCACCAGATTTCAGAGGAATGCAGAGTGGATTCATTTTACAATATCAGAACCAGCTGCTCACAAAAATAGCTTTCACTCTCCCAAGGTCTACTAATCATTTCAGGAGACAAGTATAGAAGAGGATATCTTAGCTGACACTGGAAAGCACAAATGTTGACACAAATATGAATCTGAATGTTCTGACAGGAGCTGATGGCGTTGCTTTAGAAGGTTTAACAGACATGCCACTCAGCCGACAAGCCCCTGTTTAATGCTTCACTTTAAGTATTTGTATGATCTTCAGGCTTGTCAGTTCTGGGATTTGCAGTTCTTTGAGAGCAGTTTCGTCAATCTGCCTCTACCTTACACCTGTAAAAGTACAATGCCTGCTTCTTTTTCAGGCTGGCCTGCTGATAATCTGGAATCATGTGACATCTGCTTGCAAGAGTGGTTGCTAAATCTTTTACAGGCTTTCCCTGCTTTATAGCAGCTCATTATCATTGCTGCCAAGTGCTCATTATGCCAGCCAGGTGTGTGCAAAGCAGCACTTGTGTCACGAGAGGATGTGGTCTCTGAAGCTTCTTCTCAGATTCCTCATGCTTCAGGGCCACAGAGTAGAAATCCTGTATTAATCTGTTTTGTGATGCTTCTAAATTTCAGTTGATCAAGGAAATGTGGTTATCAAACTGTTCAAAGAATATTGGAGTGTTTCAATGCAGTCACAGGTCTCCTCAAATGAAAGCTTGGGGCAACCAGAATATTGGGCTGAGGGCTAGCCTGTTTCTAGCAGGAGTAAACTGCTGTGTTGTGTTTGTAAGGTTTGTTGTATTTGTGTTGCTCGATTCTGGGGATCTGAGAGTACATGGGAATGCACTGAAAATGATGAAAAGTTAAACTTTGTGTCTGCTTTATACGGTCAGCATTAACACTGCCTTCCATTGTTTTCTAATAGCAATAATTAGGTGCTGCATTACTCTCAGGTATGCCTTGTTGCACCCCTGGGAGGGCTTTTATGCACGAGATAAATACTCCTGTAAACATAAACCTAAATTTTGTTAAGGTAAAACCTATGTCTGTTTCATTTTCATAATGTTCACCTTCACCTTCTTCCTCCAGACTCACAAGAGTCTGTTAGAATTTCTCTTTACCAGTTTTTTCTGTTCCTCCTACATCTGAGGTGCCATTTAGCTCAGACCTTTCATTCTCACCAGTGTCATCCTCACCACATGGGTGGACTTAACCAAGCAGTTAATGCTTAATGCATTGCTGGATCCTCCCATACTGGACTGTGCTAATGCACATCAGCATCAGCAAGGATGGGAGCCTGACAAGCACATGGCAACTGTCACACAGGAACCAGTGTCTGCTGGTCTGTAACTGATAGGTTCCCAGTGTCCTGTTAGAACAAATGACTGAGGCAAACTCTCCTCCCAGTAAATATAACAGCAGGCATTTTAAGCACCTAACAGTGAGAGCTACAAGAACTGCATTCAGCCTGACCCAGGGCCAGGCTGGTCCATCTCTCTATCGATTAGCATCTTCCTCCACAAGTAGCCCGCATGCTCACTGGTGCTCCTTAGTGGGGACAAGGAAATAGAAGCTTGGCTTTATGTAGTAGCAGCAGTAATACTAATAACAACAATGATGATGATAATAATAGTAAGAAGGTAGGCCAATAGTGATGGATATCTGCAAGTTTTCAGCATTTCTAGACACAAAGAGATTTTCTTAACCTCACTTCTGGTTTCTAGTTTAAAATTTCTGGCTGCTACAAGATATTCTGAATTCTTCACGTGTATCTACACAGACACGGTGTCATAAAATGCTCTGAAGTGAGTGAATATTCCGTTCTTCCCCTTGCCCAGAGAGATGGACACAGGGAAGCAAACTAGGTCAGTTAATGTTTCGCGAAGGCAGAAATGCACTAAGGAATACTGCCATCATACATTCCTCTTCTAGAAACTTTTAGTTATGAATCTGAGATGCTTCAAAGTGGGTCATGTGTTCCTACTTTTAGGGTTTACAAGACTAAAAAATTCAATCTAGACAAAACCTGGTGCAGCAGTCATGTACAATTAAAAGGCACCCTGGAGCTCCAGGGGAGTATCTATGTGATCTGAAGGTCCTGACTACAGGCATACAAGGATACTAGTCCTAACTTTCAACAATGGGAAAATAGAGAAAGTGATGATAAAAATAAAGCTGCAGGTAATAATTGCCTAAGCATGAATTGTAAAAGTGGATCTTGAGTGTTCAAACCTCCCATGGAAAAAAAAAAAGCCCACATAGATTGCTGAATGTTATTTATTTAGTATTATTACTACAGCTATTATTATAACAATCAGCATGGAAGTCTAGAGCTGAGTGACCACCTGCTGGTTGTGTTGATGCTCAATTTGCAAACAGTCAAGTAGCATTTGGTTTGTGCCAGCTTGCTGCATTCCTTCAACCATAAAAGATATTGTGTAACCTAACAGCAGCTTTTTAACTAAAAATAGGTGTTCTGCTTATAGCCAGTAGAAAAATGGTATTTAATGATTACAATACAATGTATTCAGATTCCTTCAGCTGCTTCAAGCTGAAAGAACAGCTTTTCGAGCTGCAACAAAAGGGGCAAACCTCCTTAGAGGAAAATTTAGTAAAGCAGCAAACTCGGAGACAAGACAATTGGACAAATCTACTGCTGCCATGGCACTGCAGAAGGCACCTGGGTGACCACAGGCAAGCCTTTAGAGCTGGTTTTAGAAAGGTTAAGAATTTAAAACTCCACCCAAAGTTTACCTGGGGTCTAAGAACCTATGAAAATCAGACCTCTGAATCTTCAGCATTTGTCATTCTGATCCACACAAGGTAAAAGGAATCTTTCGTGTTGACCTCAGAGGGTCAGATCAGACCCTCACTTACAGGATCCACTGTGAATTCAAGGGGTTTTATTTTCCTGTGATGACAGACCACCTGTCCAGAGAGAGGACAGTCAGTGCAGTTAGCTGAGAGAGGAAGTGTGATCTTGTGTTTGGAGGGAGAAACTGGGAGTCAGAGCTCTTGGGAGCTGCTCTTACAGCACAGTGTGGCTTTAAGCAAGAAGCTTCACCTCTTGTGTTAACCTGCCTGTAACACTTAGATGGCCCAAACAGGGTGATACTGAATTGTTCTTTATAAAGTTCTTGTGGGCCACTGGAGGTACAATCATCCAAAAATTAAAACCACGATCACCTGCAGCAAAGTGGCAGTAGAGGGAATCTGTGCCTGGGCAGACAGAAAAGCTGTTCAGATCCCTGCTGCTGCTGCTGCTTGGGCACAGAATGTGTTAAACTGCTGCATGCAGAGATGTTTCTTATTCATTAACAGCCTTATTGTGTGATGAAAGGAAAGGCAAACTCTGCGACCATTTTGCTGATGTTAAGGATTTCATACCCATAATAAATTATACGTGAACGTTGTTGCCATGCATCCATCCCAGAATTCAGCCCCTCAGGGACTCAATCATGCTGTTCTCCTGTAGCTAGGAATATCAATGCACTGAAACAATGAGCTCAATCTACACGAATCTCATCAGTGGGTGTTATGAAGATAACATAAAAGAGGAGTGAAGGAATGTGGACCTCGCTCCCTACCTGATTGGGGGAGAAGGTTACTGACCTCATCATCTAATGTAATAAACACCATCCAGGTAGGCAGCTATCACAGAGCCCTGAGCAATAGGAAGCCCTGAGGAATGAGATACAGCACAGTACATGCAACTTTCATAAAGATTTCCGTGTGGGCAGTTTTTGGTTTTGATAAGAAGAAAGGAGGAGGCTGTGCACCCAGTCGTGAAATATGGGCCAGCAACACCAAGCCTTTTCTCACAGCACCCTCGTGTGCTCTCAGCAGAAAGTGCTCTGTGTCACAGGGGGAATGCTGCAGCTTTCAACGACGCTGTAACTTGCTGAAAGAACTAATTTAAATTAAATAGAACAGCCAGTACATATTAATTAAGTATCAATTGATTCTTAAAAGAGTTCTTATTGAGGGTTCTCAAGTTGGGAAGGGATAAATCTGGCTGTCATGTAATTAATTCAAAGTGACACAGGCAACAAATGCATATTACATATTTTTCCTCTGAATATTAACTTGTAAAGAATGTTTACATATCCAATTAACATTTAACAAGATAACCTTATACTACGTTAATTAGCTATCTGCTAATTAAAAATGTACCAAAATTAATACAGACATTAGGCAAGTCAACTGTATGACTGCTTATGCATAAGGGGAAATCAACATGGAATATATGGTAAAACTCTTCGAGGCAAAAGATAGGAGGATCTAGACATATTATCTCCTGCCACTGACTCTGAAACCAGCAACTGGCCAAAGAAAACAAGGAGTGGGGTGTTTCCTTTTCCTTGTGAATATGGCTAATGAATTCCTTTCTGCCCTCTTCTCATCTCGCTGTTGTTATCTCCATGTTTTGGAAGCCTTATCAAGCTAGAAACTAGATTGGATGCTTCTCTTTTATTTTTGATCTTAAACATGGTGAATCCAAAAAAAATATAAAATAATGGGGTTCTTAAGAGTTATATAAAAGATGGATAAATACAAATTAATAAGACTCAATTTTTATTAAACACCTTGCTTGACCTCTTAAACATATACTGCGAACGGTCCTGCAAACATCTGACCAGCCCCTGCGTACGTGGGAACATCCTCCCTGCAGACTGGAATACATCAGCTGCTCAGCGAATAATGAAAGAAAAATGAGTGATTGTCCCTGTGTTTTAAAGGACAGAAACAGTTCTTGCCCATTAAAACAGGCCATTAAATAAAATCTGTGCTCATCTGTATTTCACTGGGTTTAGCGTTTCATTCAAACGTTACAATATTCAGTTTTCAACTGAGTTTGATCATGATATGGATATAAATTAATCCTTTTTGTTAGATTTTTAACACATGTAGTTCAAAACCTGACGAGTTATAACAGAAGTGAAGAAGATGAGCAAATGCAAAGCACAGAGATACAGTCTTACAAGGAAAAAATAAGAACAATTAGATAAACACTGAAATGTGACAGCAAAAGTGAGTGGAGGAAGAAACCACAGAAAGCATGAAGGAAAGCAACTGGGATGCAAACAGGACAGGAGGTGGAAGGTATGTGCAAAGATAATGGGAAAAGCTGAAAATGGAAAGTGATTCTGCAGAGTTTAAGGAGTGATCAGCAGAAAGACAAGGAGGACATGGGAAGGAAAGACAGATGTCATGTTGTTGGAATGGAACTGACTTTGGTATTACTCCTGCAAAGGCTCTCACATGCCGCTTGTAACTGGGGTGTTTTCAGAAGCCTAAGAAGAATCAGGCAGAGCTGACAGTCTGTGTGCTCAGAAAAAAAATTCTTGGCCCCTCTCTGCCTCCTGCTGCTCCCTGAATCCTAGAAGAAAACACAGCCCTCATGAAAAGCCTTTTCTGTGGACCTAGGTAGAGGGAGCTGTGAAGAAATGTGACAATCTTCAGCATACATTCACTACCCAAGAAGGCTGTCAGTCACTTCACTGCCATATTTTCAGCTGGGTTAGTAAGACAATGACCAGTTAAATTCCTGCTCAATAAAATCCAAGCAGGCAGTGTGGAGCTGAAGAAATGTAACCAGATGGAAAAGTACAGAACAGTGCTGAGCCCAGTGGATAGACAGAGGTCAGCAGCTAGGAATAGGAAGAGACATTATTGTTGGCACTTGACTAACAGAAGCACCATTCACCGCTAAATGTCATGGACACATAAGCTTGGCTGATGTTGGTGCAGCACCAACATTTCTTCAGGGTGAAGGAGAAAGCCAAGCTGAGCACCTCAACTAGACGCTTTCTAACAGTAGAGCAAGATTCCTTGAGAGAACATGAAGGGCTAAATGACAAGCTGAAATTAGCAACAGACCCCCCAGGAACCCACCAGAACACTGTAAGTCATTCTCATCAGGTTATGGAGACCAGAGCCCACGGTGGAGAGGCAATGCTGCAGTTCACTGCTGCTGAGTGCAGAGCAGTAAGAGATGCAGAGTGATATAGTGGAGGGAAGACTGGGAGTCACAGTGGTGCAGATCAGGAGCCAAAAGCATTGTGTTCAAATGCCTGGACAAATGCTGAAAGGGGACTGATAGAAAAGTTCTTATCAGCACCTCTGGAATGGAACAATTCCGTGACTGACTTTGGGCTCAGTGTGGATATGCTGGCTGGTCACAAGCTATTAGAAAGTACAGGATGAAGAAACAAATCTCACTGCTTCCATACAACTACAGAGAAAAGCACTTTCACAAAAGGTGAAGGCATCATTTGGGAAATCCACTCCTGGAGGCAGTTAGTGGGCAGGATATCCGATTTAAGGTTCCATGGAGAGGAAGAAGTTATGAGTTATGTGGCTGTCTGAGATGAACACGACAGTGGACATGATAGACTTCTAGCCAGGAGGCAACCATTTCTCACTTCTCTTACAGAGCAAAGGGAAAAGATACTGAGTAGGCCTTGAACTTTCTATCGATGAGCTGCTAAATCCTGATTTTAGATTTATAAGCATTGCATGTAGTACATTGATGAAGTACACAGCAGTCCCAAGTCCCACTCGCCACAGTTTGTAACTGTTATCTAGGACTGTTATTTAGGATGTGATTCTAGAGCTCAAGACTCTAAGAGCCAAACCCTTTTATTTTTTTTTTTGAGAAGAAGGGTGCAGATAATTAGCTTAATCTGAGGTTTCTTCAGGTCTTAGAAGGTTTTGCCACATTCTAGGAATACCAGTTTCATCCTTCACCAAACTCATTGCAAAATTCAGCTTTTAACTATATGACAGGCTTCACATGGAACTTAAATAGTATATAATATAGCTTAGGAATTAATCTATAAGGTTTTGCCTTTCTAAAAGACTGCTTCCAAACCATGGAAATCAGTATATTCCCATTCAAATTTTAAATCACTGCAACTTTCTGAGGGTTTTAAGCACCTGTTTGGAAAACAGCAAGCAGGTAGCAGGTATCTGCACTGCTGAGTTCTGTTCCCAGGTATAGGAGAGAAATACCAGTTTCCACGTGAATGGAACTGTCAAAGAGCTGGGCACGGGTACTGCAGTGGGGAAGAATGTTCACTTTTGGAAAGTTTCTACAGGTTTCATTATGAATGAGCCTGGTCTGAGATTTGTGACAAGCTCAGAAAACCTCAGTGCTCTTTATAGGCTCTGAACAACTGGATCTTTCCTTGGGGTGCTCTGGTTCTGTGTATTCTGGTGTGAAATATCACCCCGGATTTTTGGTGGTGTTAGTATTCCAATAATTTCAGGCAGAGAGCTGAAGTAACAATATAATTTACTAGTCTTTGGTTGGTTGGTTGGTTTAATCTCCACTGATCTTTTAACATGGGTTACCTACTCAAGTTTCTTGGTCTCTCTGGATGCCATTTCCCCCCATCTCAACAAGAGAAATAATGATAGCTGCCTTACAGATGAATCATGAAGTACAGCTATGCTCGTGCTTGCAAAATACTTCCATGGCACTGAGTGTCTGGGTTTGGCTTATAAAACCCTTTGCTATTATCAGATGTTCTGTTACCTTCTTTCCCAGAAATACACGATTTTAAAACAAAGAGGTTGACCTGCTATTCACTTTTAAAAGGTTATCTATGTGCATAATATTCTAGATTCTTCACTTCTCAGCTGATTTACCCACTTCCTTATGCTGCTACCAGTCACAAAAACTGTGCAATGAGGGATTTTCAATTCCACCTTTACTTGGGGGTAAATTTTAAATGAGAATGGCCCTGGAAACAAGGGGACAAGGTGGTTTTCCCCAGAACTCATAGGAACTGTATGGTCTCTCACACCTCAACACAGAGCAGGATGACTCCTCTTTGGAAGCATGATAGTTGGAGTCCCAGAGGAGACAATAGTTATTTGCTATTTATTGTTACAGACGGCTGCATTACCAGAGGGATTTAAGGACATTTAGCACAACACATGCACTCCATAACTGAGTGAACATGCCCTTTTGCAAACACATCTTCCCCTCTCAGTGCTGCCTGGAGCATTGAAACTTTCAGGCATTGCCTCATCTGCAATTGCTGACACCTGGTCTATGGGACCAGATAATTCCAGAGGCCTGTCATTTTCTTCTCCAGCTGCCATCTCACCTTCTGGTCTCCTAGGGGCCCTGTCACCCTTAATCACAGTTTTCTTTGTGATGGAAACCACAGGTGAAGAACCAGACAGGTTCCAGACTTGCCCACAGCAGAATTGTTTTCACTTTATTCCCTGGGAAAAGGATGGGGAAAAAAATGGGCAGACAAGGGTGAAAATGCAGATGTACTACAATAGACAGCTACACCAAAAGCAAATGAGCATGAATAACTTGCCCGTTGGATTTTCTTTCTCATTAATTCCTTTCTCCATGTGGAGTTCAGGTATACTAATACTCCAGGCAAGAATCATGGTGTCATAAGGTTGGGGCTGAATTAAATACCTGTCTTTGCAAGACTGAGAAATGGAATTTCATTCAAAGCTCTCCAGACCTACATATCCCAGTTCCACTCAGGTCAACAACAGCAAAACTCTGGTTTACCTTTGTGGAGCCTGAATTGTGAACTTTTCTTCAGAACTTTTTCAGCCAGATTGTAAGATGCTCACCAAAGATAAAATCTTTCCTCCCATTTAGGTATCAGCATGAAAACAAAAATAGAAAACAGAAGACAGTGTTAGGACAGTGTTGGCCAGACTACTCCCTATACATCTAATATATTAAATTCTTGGAAAATATGGCTGTGCCCTTTATGAAATCTAGCCCCCAATAATAACTCATTGATTCTAAATTAGGACTTAACCTCATGTACAGATATTGGGGTGGTTCCGTACCTCTGAGAAGCTGAAATAAGATTTTTTAGACACTAGGGCCAATGTTATAAAGAATTCCTTCAAATTCCAGAGTGGGAGCTGGACTGGGTGGAAGGCCCATTCATCTTTGTTGAGATTCACTGCTTTGGCATCACAGCTCAAATGTTTCACTCTGATGAGTTGTAGCATTCAACAAAGGACTCTGCAGGAGCAGCAAACCTCAATCAATTGCTACTCAGACTAATATGCAGTCCAGGTCTGCTCAGGATTCAGACCTCAGTCACTATGCCCCACGCGATGATTTGTGGTAGGAGATGGATGCTGCCTTCATTGTCTAACCTTATGTCACAAAAAGCTGTGCGTGCAGCTAAGGTAGAGTGAAGCTCTTCTTTGAATGTCACTCTGTAGCATTTAACTCTGCTGTCACATTAAAAAAATAAAATAGAAAGGCATGTTCTGGAGTATAGTATGCCTAATTTAACAAAAACTTTAAGAAAATGTACTGTGCTCCTACTGCAAGACTATGTGCATTTGCTGGAACTATACTGTGCTTGTTAACGACTTGGTAAAGACTCCTATTACCTTCACTGGTCTTTGGATCTGACTCTAAGTGAGGCAGCATAAATAGATCAGTATTTGGAGGAAGGTTTAACTGTGCACCATCAATTTTATAGCACCTTTAAACCAATATTTACAATAGCTAGCATCAAGTGATTCACTTTTTAAGATGCTCCCAAACACACTATTGACAAACCTGCAATTTGCCTTCCATCTCCAAACCCTCGATGGGTATTTTTGGCCCTATATTTTTTTTATATATTGACACTTAACTTTTTCAGCGCAGAATGTATATTGACAGAGCCATCAAGAGAGCAAACACATTAAACCTAAAACAACAAGCAAAAGCTCTAAATAATACAAAGCTGGACCTACAAGCATGTATGCTGAAAAGCTTTAGATAACTGAGTCTGCAAATAGATCCTCAAGCATCCATTTGGGCTCATGTAGCAAAAAAACCCCAAAGCAAATCTTGCAATTATACAGGCCATAATAATTTGTGGTGTCAGGTCAGAGCCAGACTTGGCCTCTGTGGCTCCAACCATTCAGCAGTACGTCAGCCACACAAAGCACTTGAAGCTGTTCAGAGCTGTCTTGCTAAAAGCTGCACCAGCAAAGTCTCTGCTAAAATTTTTGTTAGGTAAAAAATGAGTATTCCTGGATTAAATGACAATTCTCAGCCAGTGGCCAAGGAAAAGCACAACTCTGCCTTAGCCCTGCCTGCAAAATGAACCTGCAATCAATTAGGCTCAGTGGGCACCGGGATGTTCTTTGCAGGCACTCTGACTCCCCAGGGCCCCACTTTCTCTGCTGAGGCTTCTGCTCGAGAGGAGAATCTGGCCCACCGGTTTTGTCTGTTTTCTTTCATCTGTTATTTGTAGGAGAGAAAACAACTGGAGGTCAAGTCTACTTGGGGCAGTACAGCAGCAGGGATCGTCTTGACCAGTGCATGTTACTGCGAGGCAGCAGCCAAGACATCTGAAATTACACATCCCTTAGCAGCACAGGGGTAACACACCAAATGAAGAACAAGAGTTGCAGGCGTAGGTAATGCTGTTTCCACACACAGTCTGAAAAAGGATGGACATTTCCAGTCCTCTGCCTTCAATTCTAGACTTTGATTCACTCCGTGTCCCTTCACTTCTTCACTCAGCTCAGCAATCTTGAGGCAACTGTTTTGATCGCCAAGCCATGTGTGTTTTCTCTTTTATAAATCCTCCCTGTCTCAGTAGGATGCAGTGTTACAGCCCAGTCATTTGCTTTAGGAGAGGGTTTCCTTCCCTCTGGCAGTATGATCTCTCCTCCTCTCATGTTTGTGGATCTGGGCTTATGAAATAAACATTGGCTTCATAACCTCAGAAACAACTCCTTGTTCTTGTGCTACATGAAGAATTCTGGCCTGATTTTAGGCCTCTCAGAGGATTAAAATCATGGCTGGAGGTTGCAGGATAATTTCCTTTTGGAATTTTCTTCCTTTCTGTGACAGATCTACAGCAGCATCATGCAGGTCGGGCGTGCAGAGGCTCAGTTTCTTCATACAGAGAGATACAGGGATTTCTGTGTCTGTGCAAGCGCTCCCAGGGTGGGAAGTGCCAGGCCTCAACCTTACGAACCTGGCATCTGATTCCTGCTACCTTTAGCGAGGCACTAGGGAAGAAAGGAAGAATGCTTTTCTCGGGTTGTATCTCTGCAGACTGAGGATGTGGGAAAGCAGCTGTGAAATAACTGTAATCATCACAAATCAGGGCAGTGGTATCAGCAAAAACACGGCGGCGTGGGAGCCATCATGCACCACACAAACCTGGCAGAAACACAGCTACTCCACACTGAAATTTGTGGCTGAAACAGGACCACGATGAGTAAACCTGGCTTGAGTAGGTCTACATGGCACTGGGCATTTAGTGTGTTGAGCCCTACAGACAACCCCATAAGGCCACTGCTTGATAAATCATTTTCTGTTAAGTTTATATCTCTCTTTTATTGTTAATTCTCCTCAACACCTTCTCGTGTTGTTGTTTGATTTTCTAATTTATCCTTCAGCCTCTTCCTTTCTACCCTCTACTGGAATTGTCTTTATTGGCAGTTTCATTGCTCTCGAATCATTTTGTATAAAAGTTTTTTTTGGAAAAGAAATTAAGCCTCCCCATTGCACTCAGACAATGCAGCCATTTCTGAAAGCCTGGGGGAAAAGTCATGAGAGGAACTGGGAATATTTCTGCAGCAAGCACTGGAAGGAGTAGCTCAGTGCTAGTCAGTTTATGTGACAGAGTTGTTTACAAAGCTTTCCTAGGATTGTTGTGCTTCCAGAAAAGCTGGTTCTAACTACTTTTAGGCTTAACAATCATGCCAAATTTTCAAGATCTTTACTTCTAAAATTCCAACAGGACGCACCAGAATTTCCCCTTTGATTGAAGGGAAGAAATGCTCCAAATCTAAGAAGGTATACATGATATTGTTCTTAGAGTTATGTCTGAGCATCTCGTATGCTCAGTTTCAGTACTCACAGGAACACTGGGAGGCAGGGCATGGCATCAGTGCTGCAGAACTTGACCATCAAGAGGTGTAGAGAATTGTCACAGTTCACACAGGACCTGTGAAGAACAGGCAGTTCCCTCAGGACCTTTCTGTCTGTCCTTGACCATTCTCTTTTTACACCTTTAAAGACAAAAGATGGATAAAGCTTTTTTTGCACAGGCAAATGGAAAAGCAAAAGAATAACAGGTATGACCTCCCTTTAGTCCTGGGGAAAACAAATCCCCCTTGACTTGAGTAAGCTCCATCCCTTGGTTTGCAGTACATTTCCTTCCTTTGACTGAAAAGGCAAAGAGACTCTCCAGGTCCTGCTGCCAGCTCACATAAAAGGAGCAACTTTTGACTCTTCTGTGTGGAACAACAGTGACGTGCAGTGGCTGCTCAGGAACAGCACAGCAATACAGAACCGGGAATGCTGCTGTCTCAGGGACTGCTTCTGTGCAGCAGAACTGCATTCACACAAACAGCTGCCAGTCAGTGGGGTACCCACATCATGGTAACAGTTTATAACTCAGTTTGATGAAATGCCAGATTATGATCATGTGTATTGCAAAACCCATTTCAAGAACTATACTGTATCCTTATTTTTCACTTAAGAGTGGCATTAGTGCTAAAATAACATTTTAACCAAATTAGTAGAAAATATTTGTATTGACTTGCAGCACTTGTATGGGTTGCAATTGTCAGTGCAGGCTGAAATCTCTGCACATCATGAAAGAAAATCTGGTGGAAATGGTTCACTCTAAATGAGTTATGGGGAATATTTAGTAAAGTCATTTCTTCAGCTCGAGGTAAATGAGTAGGAACAGTGCCATTAAAGATGGTGAAGTACAGAAATGGGTATGCTAGTCCAATGTCAAAACGTTAGTGGTTAAGAAAGATTATGGGGATGCTGTTGTTACCTTGGAGGGACACACTGCTTTCTAAGATCCTTTAGTGTTTTAATGCTTGTTGTCCAATTCCCAAAGGAATTAGGGGTTACAAGGGGATTTGCTATGTGTTTGGTCTCTGTGGGGTTATTTTCTGAACTTCTTGGGGCACCCGTCCCACAGAAAACCCAAGACAATGGGGTTAATCACAGGGTTAGCTGGTCTTTGAGAAGACTAAGGCTTCCCTGTATCAAATTCAATCCTCTTCCCAAATGAGTAACTATACGGTTCACCAGGCTTTTGGAAATAAAATGGCAGAGAAGCAGCTTTGAAAGAGAGGGTGTGGGAGTTACTACTCCAACACAAAATCTACCATTGCTCCAGGAAGGATTGATGAGCTCTAGGTGGTGTGTAGGAAGAGGCCCTTGAGGTTAAAGAGGGCAGTTTGAATTATAAGACAGCTATCCCAATTGTTATGGTGACAGAGGCTCCCAATGCGCTGTAATTACTACCAAGGAGGAGTAAAAGGACTTTCTGGTGAAGAGAAGAACAGGAAAGTGAGCTCAGGACAGATTCTGAACGGCAGGTGTGTGCCCAGGAGGGGCTTGGGAGCAGGAGGGAGGTTTTTCTATTGGACATCTGTGTGGGAAGTGGCCTGGTTTCTCATTTATGTTGCAGATTTAACAGCCTCCTGGCTACTCACACAGAGAGTCAGAGACCCCCAAAGGGGGAATTACAAATCTTACTTTCCAGAGGAAGCCAACTCAGATTTCTTTAAGGACATGGTCGCTGGTGATGTTGTTTCTTCTATTTGTTTGCACCTGTTATTTCAGGGATGCCTGTAGGACAGGCAGTTACAGCTGGTTCAAACCCTCATTGCTACTGCGTGCCAAGTACCTAAAGACTGCCACCAGTGTGTCTGGACGCATATGATCAGAGGGGCTGAATGGTTCAACTAAATATGAAGGGTGTTCAATTGTCACCTGTTCAGCAAAACAAGACTCAGGGTAGTAAGTCCTGTCACTCAAGTGTTTGCATAAATTATAGTAGCAGCTAAAACAATGAACAGTTGGGTAGGAGGTGATCCTGGAGGTCTGAATCTGAAAGATAGGCTGCTGAATGTTTATTTCTTGCTAGCTAAGAGCCCTGTAGCCATTTCTTTCTTTTGTTTTCATTAAATATTGCATCATTCCTGACTTCTGAGAAAGAAATATTTTCATTTTTACGCTGAACACTGTATTAAGCAAGTCTCTTACCTGTCTGTTCACTGAATGAAACAGGCCTCTTCACTTATGTAAAACTCTTCCATTTCAACAGAAGTGCCCCAGACCAAATCAAGGTCCTGTCATATGTGAAGTGTGACACAGACAGGAAGGATACAGGGTCCACGTCTGCTAGCTACAGCTCTTGCCATGTCCGTAAGGTACTGTTTATAGCAGAAAGGCAGAGAGCTCAAAAGACTTGGTACTGAAAGTTGTACAAAGTTCTGAGGATTTTGTCTTGACAGTTACAATTTTTTTTATGGGTGTTTTCACAGGGTTTTTGGTTGGGGTTTTTTTTCATAATTAAATGTTTCACTGTATAATACTAGTCAAGTGGGAGCTGTGGCAACAAAAAGTCTGTGATGCCGAAGGGTTTTTGACAGTGCTGATGCAGACAGCTCCAAAAGGCTGTGGCAGCAGAGACTCCTCCACAGCACAATTCAGTTCAGCCTCTCTGCATCCTGCAGGCATTACATACATTAGCTTATAAATACTACAGGTCAGGTTGGATGGAGAAATATCTTACCTCCTTCAGTAGCCAGATGTGTTGTCCAGAAGCATAAGCCATTAGCAAATGCTGTCCAGCTACTGGCAGACAAATTCCTTTCAAAACCTAGGGAGCATTACACTGAGAGAATCCCAGCCTTCCATGAGAAGTGCTCGCCTTGTCCTTGGCAAGAATGAAAACAGTAAAATAATGAGCCAAAAGCTCTTCAGGGAACTGTCTGCCATCCAACCTCAACCAGGGAGTCTTTCAGCTACCTTTGAAATGAGTGGTATAAGCAGATGACTAAGAAGCTACTTTTTAATACTTCACTGCTCATCAGCTCCGGTCTGCTCCAAATGAAATATTAAACCCAGTAGTTAAGCCACCATGTGAATGGGACCAAGCTGTAGAGGTGGTGTTCTGAATAAATGCATTTTAATTTTCAAGAATGCTGGGAAATTACTTTAGGGTATAAAAACATTAAATCGTGACAGCTTGGCTGATAAGCAGTAACTCATTAACTGGTGATAACTCGCCTGCTTGCAGTCCCATATCCCTTCCTTTTGGACAAGTTTTGCAAGTATTAACTTTAGTGCCCTGTCCTCAGTGGTGATGGAACCTGCCAGGTTCCTGTAAGATCACAAAGATGGGGTTTCTTAGGTAGTAGGCTGAGACACTAGGTCATGTGAGACAAGAGATTTCAATCTGTCATTGCCACTTCAGGTACGGTGGGGTATGGATTGCAGTCCTCTTCCCTTCCCTCTAAACCCTGCCTCCACATACCTGCGGATTGCTAACCAACAGCTGCTCATTCTTTGGAGACTACAGTTCAGGGATGAAGGAGACATCCCTAAATAGCATCCCTGGATGAGTTTAAGGATCGCTTAGATGAGGTGTCGGGGGATATGGTCTAGGGGTGAACTTGTAGAGCAGGGTGAAAGGTTGGGTCTTTTCCAACCTAGGTGATTCTATGATAGCGTTCTAGATCTAGAAGCTTCATTCTGCACCACATCCAAGAACAGCTTTTTACAGGAGATGCTCTACCCTGATAATTGGGCTTGGAAGAATTTCAGCAGTGTCTGAGTAGTTTGTGCAGTAGTTTATGCAGTTTGGTTATGTAGTTTTTCCATTGAGTGGACAATGCTGCCACAGTTCCCAGGAAAAGAACACTGAATCCAATAAACGTGAGATGCTAGAATTGGTCTCTCTGACAGTTGTTGCATAGTTTCAAAATTCAGCATCTAGGTGAATCTCACAGCAGTTGCTCAGCTCATGCTTGAGAACAGAGCTTCCTGACTTTGTTGGAAAAAGATGTTTTTCTTGAGAGAGTGTAAAGAAACTATGAGCCACAGAAAAATGTAGCATGCTGCTTCCTGCAGAACCCCTCTTACATTTCCTGGCCTGCTCCTACATAGTCTGTCCCATTCAACTGGTCAATTTTTAGACAGTCTGTCATGTTCAGGAAAGAAGTCATGATATAAAGCTCTTTTTCTTGTCATTTGCATGCTCTGATATTCAATTTTATTAGTTTCAGCTTAATAGTATCTATATTTAGGCCACAAATGTAAAAAAACCCCAAGCATCCTGGTTGATCTCATCAAAACATAACCACCAAGGAATGGCTACAGCAGCTCTCTCCTAAGAAGAGAAGCAGTAAAAACCTTTAAATATATTTTTTAAATGAGGGAATGTTAACAGGACATTTCCCATCACCTGACATTTTGATTGAAGATACCCATTGGCTGGGAGATGTTACTGACTGGGATTCAGCAAGTTCTAGATGAGATCTTTGGGCTAAAAACTAGAGGAGCAAGGGCCTAGTGAGCATGACAGTCTCCTCTGCTCTTCAAACCACACCAAAAATAGTACCTATGGAAGCAAAGGGTTTCTTTGGAAATAGTCAACTGCTTAGTGTAGCCATGAGATGTCAGCAGAGACCACAATTTCTGTGCAACCCATCATAAACCAGAGAGGTCTCTCAGGTCAGAGCATTCTAACTGTGGTCACTGGCCATAAGCAGGATGTGAGCCAGCAGTATATCCTGCTGCTGCTAATGGGCATCCGAAGATTGTGACAGTGATATGGCTGCTGAAAACTCTGGCAGAATGGAAAGGAAATGGTTGAGGGACTGGTTAGGGTTAAAGGTGACGTGTAAAACATAGCAGAAAGCTCACAGCCCCAAAGGGCAGGCCTATCCTGGGCTGCATCAACAGGTCAAGGGAGGGGATTCTGCCCCTCTGCTCCATCTCCCCGCCCCACTGATGGGTCCATCTCTGGTATCCTTGGCACAGGAGAGACACAGACCTTTTGTAGCAGGGCCAGAAGAGGACAAAATGATCAGGGGGCTGGAATCCCTCTGCTTAGGAGTTTGCAGTTCACCAGAAAGTAATGGGAGCAGTCAGGATCCTTATTTCAGGGGGGAAATAGAGCAAAGAACTGGATAGTAAATAAAGAGTTTCAGTAAGAGGAAGAAGCTGATAAGGTTGCTTGTTTCAAATTACATGAAGTCCTTTCTGGGATGATAATTCTTCAAAATGTTCAAGGTTTATTTGACTATTCCAAACCATCTTTTCTCCTTTGTATTCAGAAAGAATTTCAGAGAAATTCGGGGTTTATACAAAAATTCAGGAGCAGAAGCTACTCTTTATTACTATTGTGCCAGACACTGCAGGAAGCTGGAATGAGAAATTTAGGAAAGCCATGGAAATGAGAATTGCTCCAATTCAATAACAAATTCACTGGCTTTCTAATTAGATTTGATCACTTGAGTATTTTGTATTGTAGCTGCCTAAGTATCGTATAAATACCCACCATGGGTGCATGGGTGACACAGGCACTTCAAAAGCATCATAGAAACTGTAGAACAGATCTGCAGAGAAAGTTTAAGAAAAATATATATCTTAGTTCATCCATGTCTTGGTAAATAATTCTCAGCACAGAGAAATCATCTTGTTTAATTTTACAACATTCAAAACCACTGTAATGTCTGTAATAAATATTCAAAAGGTAACTCAGATGGTATTTGACTGTTACAGCTTACAGTAATGTCTGAAGAATATCACACAAATTGTATTATAAAGAGCTTCACCAACACCAAAATATTACAGTTTACATAATTCACTCAAGCACATGGAATTTTGGCTACAAAGGATTTTTTCCTTTCTCTTCTTATTGAGCTGATCTGATATGCTGAACTCGTGAAATGACTCAGAGTCCCAACATAGGGCAACATGGAGAATATGTGAAAACCAATGTGGGAGCAAGGGAGAATTACAGAATTGTACTGGCTAGTCACAGAACTTCTACTGCTCAGTCTGTTTGGAATTTCTAGCCTTATTTCATTCTGACAATAAGCTAGGTCTGCCAACTAAGGTCTTACACTGGGATTCATACATGGGTTTCATGTCACCTTGGACAGTTTTTCTGCCTCAGTGAAGATGTTTCCTCATATCTCCAATGACTTCAAGCTCTCAGAAGCACCCTGCCACTATTTTTCGTCAATTAATTGTGGGACTAAGATTAGAGCTGAGCTCAGCAAGAGTAAATGTGCAACCTTTAAGACAAGACACAATGATAAAATTGTTCTGATATTTAACAGAGGTAGGTAAATGATGCCCTTTGCACTACTGGAGAAAGTACAAGGGACTTACCCAGTGACAGAATGCACCTTGTGACACACAGCTCCTGAGTCACAGTCTTGAACTGTAATATACTGAAGTCCTCCAGAAATACATGGTCTAACAGAAATTCTTTGGAGCTGTTAACACTTTCAAGTCTTTATTCCTTATTCTCTTAAAAGCTATTACCCAGACAAAAAACTAAACCAGAAAAAAGGAGATTGCTTGGCACCTAAAGTGAAACTCAGGTATCCTGTGCATTCGGCAGAGTTTTCAGCACAAGTTAAATTCCAGCACAAAGCATGTGCACAAATTTCATGAGAAGGAAACATCATCAAAATCACTAAGTAAAAATGGGGAAATGCATTAGATACATCTTCTGCATCACAGAATTGAAAAAGCAGCTAGCAATAAGCTGGAAGAGGTAAGCACGTAGCCTGAACATCTGACAGATTGGGGCTGGCTACATCAGTTACTTAAAACATCTGGAAAAGCAGCTGTATCTTTCTCTTGCACTGCTCTTGAGAACTTCACCATCACAGTCACTACCATCTGCTGGATAACTAGTATCAAGTCATTCAGAGTATCTGGGCTTAGATCCTTTTGCTTCATAACAGCACCAAAGCTCAGTTTTTAGAAAATTACTGATTTCTTTGTTTTCACCCTAGAAGTAGAGAGTTTAGGAAAGAGAACATGATGCTCTATCTCTCTTTAGACATTACACACGGATTAGGCTTCTGGGGTTCTCTTGTTTCTCAAATCACCCCATTTTTGTGTGTTGTCACAAAGAAATAGTGTGATTGTGGTACAGGAGAGAGTGTGGCCTCTCAGGGAGACAAGAGGGAAAAGAAAGGTCAGATAACTATGGAAGGTATACACCAGAGTAAAGATTAATATTCACCTCACTCGATGCCCTAGCCATGCCTAGTGCTGGGGATTATCACCAAAATTCTCCAAACATCCTGAAGTTCCTCCTAGTCTGGATCTTTATTTTTTCTTTCATTTTGTTCAACAAACCCATGTTGCAAGCATGCAATATTAACTGAGGAGAGTTATGCCTCACACTCTCTCCCTGGGCTCAGGGTGTATAGATCCCATGTTTCTGCATGGTCCTCCAAAGGCAGCAGGAAGATCACACCACCTACCACAAAGGAGACATCTCAGAGCAGCTCTGCTACTAGAGGCTGCCAACCTGACTGGCATCCTACTAGGCATACTTACTACAAGTCTCAAGAGGAGATAACAAATGCTAAGTGGACCATGTATACTGGCCTGCAAGGCCATTCTGAGGCACTTTTCTGGGACAGCAGAAAGGAGAAAACAAAGGAAGAAATGTACCTTGTTGCAAGCAGTGAATGGAGATGCCTCACGAGCTGCCAGTCCGAATTATTTCAGAAAAGCTAACACTGGAATGTACTTTCTTCTAAAGTCACGAGGGTTTCCTCACTGACAACACTCGAAATGTTTCACTCATTTATCAGAATCTCTGAGTTTCATAGCTAGCTATGAGGAAAAAGATTTAGGGCAGTTGACAAGATACTCAGCCACAGCCTTGCCACTTTTATTACCCTAGTGACCAGATGGACAGAGCAATCCACATTTCTAGGCTCTGCAGGGTTCTGTTGTTGCAGTGATACCTGCTGTTCAGAAAGCCTGTTCACCTCGCCGTCTCAGCCCCACAACTCTTGCTGCCAGGAGAAATACAGCCCCAGTGAGAACTTCTGCAGCAAAGGAGATCCAGACTAGTGCCAGCGACCAGCCAAATCTGATGTTGATTTCTCCCAGGAGATCCCTGCTCCTCAGGAGGCAGAGAGCTTCTTCGAAGGCAGCAGCTGAATATGCAATGTAGACGCTGATCCCAGTGAGCGTAACAAGAGCTGAGAAAGAAAAACACATTGGGCTCAGCAGCATCCACTGCAGAAAATAAAAATAATTAATTGGGTATCTCTTAGGGCTGTTTACCTTTGAAATCTAGTTGAGGTTGGTTTTTGGGGAAGGGTGAGAAGGAAGTAAGGGGAGGGTGATTTCTGCCCACTGAGTTTCATATGTTCTCACTGTTAAATACTGTATCAAAATGTGTCCCAGCAAGTCTCCCACAGCAACTCTAGTCGTGGCTTTTAGATATCTAATGCACATAGATCTGTTTTCTGTACTGTGCTTTAATGCATACTGATTTCTCATTGCTCTGTACCACGTACAGTTCTCAGTTCTCTACCTCCATCCTGTAAAGCCCAGGAAAACAGAGGTTCTTGCATTTCAGGTCAGTGACCTGGATTTAGGCTGTTTTCTCATCTTGAGTACCATCAGCTCTCAATGTTCAGTGTAAATGTGTTGGTCTCTACTGTCAGCTCCCACCAAATGTTGCAGAGTCCTGACTGTTCAGCTCTTCCAAATAATTGAGCCAAACACATCCTTGGAGCAGACTAAAACTAAATTAGTAAAGCACTCAAACAAGAAGCCAGGCTTTTCCAGAATGAATGGACTGTACAGAAGCTAGTGAATGGCACGTCTAGCACAAGTGCCTGCTACAGCCTGGGCATGGCATCTAGGTCATTCAAAGGACATACACTGACCTGGGTCAGTGGCAGGAAGATATGACAGAAAGACCCTGGATTAAAGGACTGTAGCTCAGGGAAAGTAGACAACCAATCACTTGTAGGGCAAGGTAGTGTCTTATCTGACTATGAGGGGGAAAAAATTTGGCCTTTTAACTCTTAAATCACAGTGTAAGGCTTGATGAGTCTGCATTTTTGCCAGAAAGGTGACTCTGAGTAAAGGCCAGCCAAGACAGAAGAGTATTGTGTCACCCTACAGTCAAAATTGGTACTCATATCCCTGATTTCAACCACTCTATGCCTGTACCTTATTCTAGCCCTCTGCGAGACAGAAAATGTCAGCTTATAACTCTTGTCACTGGAAATAGAAATCACTGGTTTGTTGACGTTTTCAACAAGGTATCCCAAGTTCTGTGATCCTCCTTAAATGTGGCCTCATTTCAAAAAAATGGGAAGCATGTCCTGGGATGTGGAACATAACAAAAGCTCAGGCTGGTGGAAAAGCATCACAAAATATTTCTTTCTGCTGAGACAGAACTACCTGATCCCCACCAGACTTAGCAAACTGTAATATCCTCTGAAGCTCTGGATGCCCACTGCATGCACTGCGTAGCTGAAACAGCCGAGCAGAGGAGGGGTCTGCTCTGGGAAACAGTTGCATCCTCAGAACATAACCAAGCACCCCTCTCCTAATACTGGCCTTGTGTTTCCTTTCGCTCTCTGCAAACCCACATGTCTGAGAAAGGCCCCGTACTCCACCCCGCAGTGGGGTAATCATGCTTTGCACTTCATAGCTTTTCATCTTTCTCTTACTGTTTGGAGTAGTTTTCAAATAGCCTCAGCCTTTTTTGTGAATACAGCTTTCTGATGTTCTAAGGAAATAGGATTTACTTTTTTTTTTTCTTTTCAGAAGGAAACATAATGGGGATGGTTGGTCTTTGTAAGAGCATTTCAGGCTAAAAAGGTCAGTCAAGACTTTGAGACATTTGCTTCCAGCAATCTCTTGGCATTCTCTTAGAAACAGGATTGTATAATCATCTGATGAGGGCCAGTACCGAGGATCCCTTTTCTGCTGGGGAAAATTTGCTTCAAGTTACATTGTGAACAGTACTGGAAATCTGGTGAGGAAAAGGGAGATGGATTTAATCCCAGTTTTCCTGCTTTGACAGAATGCTTTTAGGTTTAATTCATAAATTACTTTCTAAACCACAGAGGTTTTAGTTACAGCAAAAATAACAGAAAACAAAACATAAAAATTATTTTACTAGCTTCAAACTGAAACTTCACACTCCAACTAAAACAATTCCTTGGTGTTTCGTTTTGTGAGCCACAGTCTGGGGACACCACTTGAGCTCAGCGGTAGCAGTGAAGCTAACCCAGAAATGACCAGCAAGTCCCTTTTCAGGTACTCAGTGCAAATGCCTTTCTTTCTTTCTGGGAGGTTTCTTAACAGCTGTAAGATATGTGCAAGACAATCAAACTCCATGCCTTACTAATTCCAGAGTCACTTCTCCATTACTCCATTCCCTGTCTGTAAAGACCTTGGGCACTGTGCTGAGAAGGTACTAAATCTTTTGGATTCCTGAACAGAGCAAACGCACTATGTCCAAAGTGTTACTCATTCCACAAGGCTGTATGGCTGTGTGGGATTATTTGCCTTTCCTGACTCTTAAGTGGCAGCTTTCTATGCCAGAAACCTTTCAGGAGCTGAGCAGACACCAAGCAAGTGAACATAAGCATTATGCTGAAACCAAACTCTTGCTTAGGTTTTTCCCCTGGAAGAGAAATTGATGTTTCCCAGACATAATCTCTATTAAAAATGGATATGTTTGGGTGTACCTCCAAAAAGAAAAATCAGTCCTGTCATTAGAAGCAGTAGGTAGGCTCTGGCAAGGATACTGATGAATCCAGTCATTCCTCCAAAAATCATCAGTATCAGGCTGAAGGGCATCAGGATGACAAACGTTCCGTGCATGTCTGAAGAAAAAAAGGAGTGTTAAAATTTTAGTATTTTATTATAGCATCACTGGATGTACTACTACTGAGTGCAGAGCCCTTGATCAGGATCAAAGCCTTCTTTTGTGCTGTACCAACAAGGAGCAGGCCAATCAGCATTAAACTGCTCTCAGATATTAGGCCGAGCTGGGTAACAGGTGATGCACTGCACATCAGGGAGTCACCACCAGTCTTCACAGAAAGTGGCCATGGCATCTGAATGCGAGTGGCATTGTTGTGTTTGGGTGGCGAGCTCCAGCAGATGACTTTGTTAAATGCTTCTTTTCTGTCACATGTCCACTGCTGAACTGATCTAGCAAATTGCTGACCTTTCCCTTTGTTGCAGCTGACCATCAACTGGAGGTAAATTTTCCCATCCAGCTCTGACTCTGTGTCTGTCACTGTTTCTACAGCAGCTTCACTAAGTACATTAACCTATCCCGGTTGCTTCCTCCCATGCTAAATGTTCTACATTACTCTTTCTTGATCCCTGTAACATTTTAATAGCTCTGTAAACAGAAGGTTGCTACGTGTTTTTTCATATCACCGTTTTTTCCATCATAAACCATGTTTGTGTCATTGTTCCCACTCATGCAATCTATCCTCAATGTTCAATTCAACCTTTTCTAGAATAATAACCAAAAAAAATAGTAATTACAGCTTTTAGTATCAATTTGTTTTATACCAGAGTGAAGCACAGAGTTGCTGAGAAAGGAAAACTGAAAAGCCATTTTCTGAAGGGCTCTTTGTTTCATTGTCTCATTTAATTTCACAGAGCAACAACAATACATCATTAGCTGGTTCCCAAGGAAAAGGAGTCAGTTAAGAGATTGGAGTCTGTGTGATCAGATGATCAATTTTTTTAAGTCACTGTCACTGCCCGCTGAACTGGGGGTACTCCAGCTGCCACTGGCTAAGGAACCACCTTATCCTCTTCTGTACCATTAGAAAGACCAGATGTAATCATGCACATACCTCTGTTCAGTTCTAGAACCTTGGAAGATAGGGAAGAGCCTGCATGGGATCAAGACAGGCAATTTCTTTACTTGAGTGAAATGTGGTTTCAAGAAGTAGTTCTTTGTTTTGTGTAGCACAGAACATGCTCACAAGGGACAATGCAGCAGGTGACAGCAGTGGATGGGGTCTATCTTGAGTCCAGTAAAGCATTTGACACTCTCCCACAGCATCCTCGCAGCTAAACTGAGGCAGTGTGGGCTGGATGATCAGGTAGTGAGGGGGATTGGGAACTGGGTGAAGGAAAGAAGCAAGAAAATTATGGCCAATAGGACAGAGTCCAGTTGGAAGCCTGGATCTACTGGAGTCCCTCAGCATTCAGTACTGGTACCAGTACTATTCAATATATTCAACAACTTGGATGAGGGCACAGAGTGCACTGTCAGCAAGTCTGCTGATGACACCAAGCTGGGTGGAGTGGCTGACACACCAGAAGGCTTTGCTGCCACTCAAAGAGACCTGGACAGGCTGGAGAGTTGGGCAGGGAGAAATTTGATGAAATATAACAATGGCAAGTGTAGAGTCTTGCATCTCTGAAAGAACAACCCCATGAGATGGCATGGAACTTGGTTCAAGAGTTTTACATAGTTAGAAGTGGTTGCCAGGGGTATGACGTGATATGACATGACGTGACAGAATGGAGATTTGGCACACAGCTCTCATATTCTAGAGATGCAACAGGAACAGGCTGGTCTTTTGCCCCATTTGTGCTTCCTAAAGGAACTGGGCCTCATTTTGACTTTAATTCCCCACCATTTTGACATAGATTTGTCTTGCATGTAAGAGGTGAAAAGGCCTCAGGGGTACAAAATATGATGCAATTAACCTTTTTTAAAGTAAGGATGGTGCAATTCTCTCCTCAGAGCTGCCTTTGCTGGGAGGGAAGAAACATCAGCAACCTCATCACCATGCCTGTGCTTCATCATTTTGCAGGTGTCCCTCACCAGGCTAGTCAAAATTGCTGCTAACAAACTATCACTCAGGACTGCAGCACCAACAGCTGCTGTTTCTTTGACTTCCCTTCATGGTGTCATTTCTGCTGCTGCAGCTGGGACTGTAACCTTAGCCAGGACAAGTGTGGGTGAAGAAGATAAGGCTCTGAATGTAACCTTTGGAAGCAAAAGGAAACCAAACCCATACCAGAGTATTCTTCTGGGGAGTCTCACAGATGACATGAATGATCTGTGACAGTTGCATGCAATGTCAGAATAACTCTCATTTTTATGCTTTCTTTGGTGAAAAAATAGGTTTTAGGGACATCTCATCTGAAAGCCACATCCCACTGTGATAAAGCCTTACTTTTGGGTTTGGTTTTGTTTTTCTTACACAGCTGGGATCACATTTCTCATGAATCACCAGCAGCTTTTTTAAAATCAAGTATTTAATGGATAGTATTTGGCTATACAGCACTTTTATCACACGCAGTGTTCTAGTTCAATACCTAATACTTATTTGTCCTTCTTCTAAGAAACCTGTAACTGCCTGGGCAACTTGTTCTAAAATGCTGCCATGGAAACCACTCAGAAATCTGAATTCATGCCATCTGGCATACAATATTATGTCATTATTTTCCTTGATTAGAGGGACAGAATTCGTTTATAGAAGGACATGACTTAAAATATCTTTACTGTGCTTCTGTCTTCAATCATCATCTGTGAAAGAAGTTAAAACATTTATTTTGCAGTCAATTTAGTGTGGGTTAGGTATTATATATGTATTATATATAACTGTCTTCATTTTTATGAAATTAATCTGGAATTGAAAAAAACAACCCACAACCTAAGCATTTTGCATAGGAGATACGTGCACTTCCTTGTAAAACCAAAATCAGCTCCCCACATCTATTTCTCAATGCCCAAGTTCCCTATCAATCCAACACTAAAGATCCAATAGTTCAATCTTGAAAATGCTGAAACAAAGTGATGAGCACTGACAAACCACTCCAGTTTCCTGCAGCAAAGAGTACTTCAGTTGCTTGATCTGAGTTGGTGAAGTTTTACCTCAGCTAGCCAAAGCTGTTTTACCAGAGGTCTGACCAAATGCTGGAAGAACTACACCTGTAGCACGTATCCAAGTCGGTGAATTTGGCACACATTTCAAAATGACCACCCAACACAGTTCTTGATCAGTTGTTTAGGACAGAAATCTGTGGAATGAACTAGAAAAACTGAGTGGTGTCCAAACTAACCAGCTGCAGGTCTAGCAGTTTTGTTAATCCTCTCCTGTCAGCATGCTGGAGCTTAACTGTTTCAAACCAACTTTGGATTTGTTTGCACAGCTTATAATAGCAAATAGTCTCTATAAATCTGTTAATAGCCACCTCATCACAAGGAACTCCAAACGGCAGCAGATCCAAAGCCCTTAATTAAGGACGTGTTTATCTTCCCTAGCAGTAACTAAATAACCAGTTAGAAAGAAAAAAAGAATGCTGTCAGGAGCTAAAACCAGTGAGGCTGCTCTGGAAAGACTGAGCATAGTCAGGAAGAAACAGTGCACTGAGAAAGCCTGACCCTCTTGCAGAGAAGGAAGGAAAGAAGCAGAGGAACAATGAGCAGCAGAAAAGAACTGCTGTCCGTGGCTAAACAGGAGCCTTCTGGCTTGAACCCCAGGACACAAAGGCCTGGATTCCCTCCTGCTCAGTAGAGACAAGGTGATGCTGAAGAAGACCGCACAGGGCTACTCCAGGATAATTAGCTAAGCTCTGGTTACACAGTTTGGCTTTGTGCTCTTCTCATGCAACAAGTCTCTGATCTAAAGTGGAAGACAAACTGGAACCTCCTTCATAGACAACTGCCCTGTTGCTCAGAAACAAAGGAGATCTGCTTAGGTGTACACCTACCACACCAACTAAGTTAGAATTTCTATCTACCTCATTTGGGTTTTATTTCACTCGGCCTCTGAACTGGCTCTTGACAGGTATTCCAGCCCTAGGTGTTTTCTTCTGATAGCTGAAAACCAAAAGGAAAAACTGTCAAGAACTGTAAATCCTCCGGGAAAAATGTGATAGCAGCCAATGAATATGGCATTCCAGGATTATAACAGTACAAACCAAATGCAATTCAGCAGAAAACAAGCAGGCCCATGAAGAGTGGAGAGAAGTGTGACAGTAGCTAGTTAGTGACTGCTGCAGAGTCCAGGTGCTGTAAAGAAATCCAGTCTAGTTCAGCTGCACTGTTAAACTGATTTTGTTAAGGGTGAAAACAAGGCAGCTGCTACATTAGAACTGAAGAATCAGTAACTGCCCCTAGGAAGCATAAACTTGTCCACAGCTACATGCACGGTTCCATCTGCACTGATGCCTAAAAAAGTAAAAATAAAAATACTTTGAGGAGAATAATTTAAGCAGTCGTGCATGGGCAGCTGCACACTCTAGTCTTGGTTTTATAATTACAAAAACATTTTCTTCCAGACAAATATAAGTGGAAACCACATCCATTTACTGCTCATGGCTGGGTGGCTCAGAAATAAACAAGAGCACTAAGAAGTGACTTGTAACAGGAAATCAATCAATGGTCGTGATATTGATGTCACTAACAAAAAATCAGATTGTCAGAGGCTTAATAATACCTTGTAGGTACCTGATGCAGCTGGTTTCAGTGTCAGGGGCAAACTAGGCAGCCATTAGAAATACCAGTAGCTCCTTTCCTGTTATTTTTCATACCTCTAGCTCCAGCTCTGCAGCATAGATGGGACACTGCACCAGTCTGGGATGCAAAGCTACGATTCAAGAGAAATTACCTGGTTTGTAATTTTGCATTGGTTTGCATCTTTAGACTAAATTGGCCTCTTAAATTTTGGGCAAATAATGTGTTCTAGATGTCATTTTCATGAAAGAAAAGATATATGGGAACCTCAACAGTTAGATGTGATTTGGAATATTACATTTCTTCTACCAGAAAATGGCCAAACTGCTCAGAACTCCTGATGCAGCTTCCTTTGATACCAGAGTGACATCCTCTTACAATTCAGTGAGAGACAGATCTGACCCACCATGAAAAATAGGTTGTTCTTTCCACCTCCCATAGCTGGCACAGAAGAACACATGGCAAGGCAAGACATCTGGGATGTGTTCACTGGCAGATTTCAGTTTTAAAGGTGACTTTTGAAGGACTATCTTTTGTTGTAGTGGTCATCAAGAGACCCTAATAACTGTTTAAACTGTGAAAAGTGACACTTGCATTTTAATCCTGTATAGGACAGAGATAGATGTACTTCTCCAGCAAAAAGATTTTTGGTTTCAAATGAAGACATTTCAGAAAAGCTAGTGGTAGGTAGTCTAATGGTGTATTTCAGCCCACAGCAGCTGATGCTTTTAACAAATATATAACCATGCCATAAGGTAGTCTGTAGCTGGTAAATATCTTACACACTGTGGGTTTGAGGGAGAGAGAGGGTATACACCACACCTTCAGCTGTAGGGAGTGGTAAGAAAAGAAATGGAAGCTTAATGGACAGGACAACACATGCTTGTGTCTAACCCACTAGAGAAACTGCTCAAGAGCACTCCATGATGTGAAAATACATCATACTCTCAGGCTTAACAAGTCCTAGGTTGATTATCCCGAGTAACATTTCTGATAGCACAAAACTTTAACTTGCACAACTTATTTTTTTTTGCCAGGAGCTCTATTTGAAGTACACAATAAACCTAAAAGGAATCTGCTAGGGATGAATAGGAGAGAGATTGGAAATGTGGAGGGAGGGAATGTGAAGTCTTTTCATTCTGTAATGAAGCATTTGTCTTCTGGCAGAGACCAGCACTTCTATTTCCACTTAGACTCAGCTCTTTGCCTCAGATAAAGACTTTCTCCCCTCTTTTTAAGCACTTATGTCTAGTTGAAACAAGCTAGGAAGAGTATGAGAGCTCTGAAGAATGGGCAACAGGATTCCTGATGCGTTAGTTAAGTGCATGCATTAGGAGACAGCCCTTCTAAATCTTTTTAGGAATAACTGGTAAGAAACATGTTTGATGTCGCCAGAGCTCCTGAAATTCAGTCTGCCAGCTGAACAGCAGGAAATATGGGTGTCCAGCTAGAGATTAATTCCATGTGAATGTGCCTCACACTGACACCTGCACAGGCACATGCAGAGGAAAAAAATACTTTTTTTTTTTTTGAAGTAACTGATTAAAGCTGTGCAATTAGCCTGATTGTCCCATATAGCAAAACCTGGAGCAATTACTGTAAGTATGGGAGAATCCATGGTCCCAGAATTGCCCTCTGAACTTCTAGTTAAAATGTGTTGTAGGTGAAGGTTTGCCCTGATATGCCAAAGTATGATTCAGTGACCACAATCAGAAAATATTTAAGACAGAAGTGTAAGGCTGAAGTAGAAGGTAATAGCTCAGTATTTAACAAACCTGGATGCCACTTAGAAATATCTACATTCCCTGGAAGTAAGAAGTACTGGTGCAGCACTTCCTACGTTCCACTGCTATTGCTGTGGGTCCATAGCCTCCCCACACTGAAACTGTATTGAAGCTTAACATCTGAAATACCACAAAGTTCACTCCGTAGGTCATTCTAATCAAACCCCATAGGATCTCCCAATGAAATTATCTTTGGTTTCTTATCTCCCCAGTTTTAGGCACTCTACACCTGCTTATAATAAAATCTGCAGGTGTCTTTGCAAGAAGTGTCTTTGAAGAAGCCTTTGGCCAGGAATCTAAAACTGTACTTCATAGGAGAGCAAGAGAGAAAAAATTGCTCTGAGGCTCTGAAGAGTCTGTAAACATAGTTACAAATAAAATTTTTACTCATATGCATTATTTTCTTACACTTCAAGACCACCAAAGGGCTGTCTATTGTTTCCAAACCAACACAATCTTTTACAACCAAAAGATCTCTCTAGAGTCTCTGCTTTTGTTTTTTTTTTCTTTCTTTGAAGAGCTGTAATCTAAAATCAACTGGTCTGAGAAAAATTATAGTTGTATCTGTTGTAAATAAGAACACAACTTTTGAAATGCCAATAATTTTATCCAGAAAGCTTAGACTATGCCCAGCATAATAGTCAAGGTGCCCACACTTGAAACGTGATCAGTCTGGTTAGGTTTGATTAACTTCAAAACCCTCACAGGCTTAAGTGATCCAGCAGACAATCATTTTCCCTGATCCTCACAGTCTTCAGCAACATCAAGCAGTTAAAGCCCCGCGTCTTAAGCAAGGAAGATCAAAGAAATGGCACCTTTCATTTTGAAACACGGCGAGACAATGTGTGCTGTTAATCTTGAACCTGTCAATATGTTCATCCAGCTGTCCCGGGAGCCCACTGGGGTCTTATTCCTACTTAAACTTTCCAGTTACTGTTGCAACACAGCCACACTAGCATCAGTACCTCGGGGGCTTACTCTGTCATGTGTACTTTCGGCTCTTCCGTGAGATGCTGCTCCAAGAGATCAAGGACACTCTGAGCCTCTCTGAAGGACTGCTCAGGGAAATGTCTGGGTCTGAGGAAACAAGCACCATTTCATGGCACAGCACAAATGCCTGTATTCTGCTTGCAAAAGGAAAACAGCCCAAGTCAGAGAGGAGAGGGGAGTAAATAAAAAGCTTTTAAAAAGCAAGCCCATATACAAGCATATATGAGCTAAGCATTGTGCAGAATATGATGCAAAGAATCTACAGTATCTTTTAGGAGAAGCCTAAAAGTATTTGAAAATTTACTGTGGACTTTCTGAAAACATCCTGACATTGACAAATGAATCTAAAGAAAAAGAAGAAAATACCAAACAATGCAGGTAGAAACTTAAAGCGATCGTTTGGAACACAATGTTCTTCAAAGACTCTGAGCCCTGCTTTTAGTCATTTATTTTCTTGAATTCCCACATACTTATTTTCAGTGCAAGGAATCCCACTGAAAGGGTAGATAAGTTACTGTCTTAAAGAAGTTTCAATGTGTGCTTAAGTATTTTCAATGATGAAACTCTTTTGAGGGGATTATGAACATTTTTGCTTTTTACTTTTACCAGTTGTGTACCTTCCTGAGCCATCCCAAGCAGAAACATCTTGCTCCCGTGGAAGAAAGTAGCTGAACTTGACATCAATAGATTGTTATTTCAAGCATCCCACTTACAGAGGACATACAGTGACAGATAATTGTACAGAAGCATTCAAAACACCACCTCAAAGAGCTCCCCCTCCAAATCAGAAATGGGACCTTGTAAGTGGCCAGGGACAGAGGGAAGGGTGGATGGAAGAATAGAAATAACATAACAGTCACTCACACAAGAGCTGCCTGTGCGCATCGGTGATGTTTGCATTCTCATGCCAGAAGGGGTTTATCAAAGGATAGCATTCACTCCTCACTAATAGAGAAGGGAAAAAACAATGAGAAAAAAATTACACTGTAATATCTTATGGCAATATAGCCTTTTTTTTTTTTTCTCCCATGTACATATAATTCAGATAATACTATCTCCTTTAAAAAGTGATTCCTAGGTCGGGAAGGAAAGGACAGGATTTTCAGCACCCAGCATTGGCCAACTTCCATTCCCATGGGGCCTGACAACTGAAGCAGGAAACATCTGCTCATTTCAGTGGGGTTCAGGGTACAGAAGAGGGGAGAATTCCTTCTGCCTGCTCTTTCTCTGCTGCTCCACATCCATGCTTGGCCATGATGAGCATTTCTTCTTGTTTTTAATGGTGGAACCAAACCCCAAAGTAATATGCTGGCCATACGGCAGGGAATGGGGGAAATCTCTCTAATATGCACACGGGGCTTATGGATCTTTCACTAAAATCCAGAACTGTGAAATACTAAGCAAGAGCAAGCACAGTGCAAATAATTGGTGACCTTGGTGACTCTTCAGTCATTTATCTCTAGTTCATATAGGATTAAGTTAATTTTATTTATATTTATATTATTTATATGTATTTCACAGTAATAATATTTATCTTACTACTATTTATATCAATGTTACTTATGTATATATATAAACTACATCTTGTTTAATGTTATTTATATTTATATTCTTTATGTTATTATCTATCATCTTAATGGCCTTAACCCAGAACTTTTACCCTTAATTCCCCCCCGAGCCAAATGAAAAGACATCTCTTTCCTTTTAAGTGGTTAACGTTTATTAAATTAGCCTGAAT